>JAUJPO010061213.1:0-13201 GCA_032270745.1 Tiaropsis multicirrata | reverse complement strand
ATCACATAATTTGTAACACACAAACAAATGAAAATTTGCTACAAAACTATACTCGCGGGAATCCATGTGCCGTTACCCTTCCACTGGAAAATTTGCGATCCCGCCCCTTCTTGGGTTTTTCGGAAGGTGTCATCCCCCTCCCCCCTCGAACTATGGTGACCTCTCCATATTCTATGGAGACTTTTCAAATGTACTATTATATATGTAAGGATATAATTTGCTAACTTATTTTGTATTTTAGACAAGACATACATTAGAGAAGATAATTGATCATGAAAATCAAACACTTTATCATAAGGTATTTGATTGTTTTTGACTCCTTTAATCCTTTTACAAAAATTTTGGTGACTCACCTTCTTGCAATATACCTTAAGGGGATAAAATTTCGCAAGGATTAATTTTCGCGAATTTTGGACATCGGTCTGGTGAGTGACATTTCACGACGAATATATGACGATTATAATACGTCGGCACGGAAAGGGTTAACTTCAATGAGAAGAACACACTTTTTGTGCTTAAAATACCCATAATATTTGGTACTTTGATGTAAACAAACAAATCAGTACATAATGTTTCCTGTTGTGATTTTCTCCAGGAAGATTAAAGTTTTTAGTGGATAAATTCATTCATTTTCAGCTGAGTTTACATTTGAGGTTACAAAAGCAAATGATGACATCAAGTAACATGATGGAGTATGTAAGTAATAGGCTGCTCAAAACACACTGCTTCAAATTTCTATTCAAACTATTGGGTCGCTTTTCTATTTGTGCTTGTATTATAATCCTTTGGATAGCTGATATGTAGAGGAATAAAAGTTACATAGGTTTCAATTATTTTTCGAACACTTTGAGGGCAAATAAGAATAATGATGAATAGGCCTAAAGGATACTATAGCTTTTGTATGTAAATAATCACATATTCTTTCTTTCAGATTTTGTTAATGGAGTTCAGACCCAAGCAACCGATATATAAGCCTGATTGAATGAGCTGATTTTTATAGATATATGTTTAAATTATTATTATATTTAGTTCTTTACAATGCATTTCATATTTCTTCTTTTTGTTCAAAATAATTTTTCGGATTTATTGAAGACACCTCGAAAGTTTTTGATGCATGATGAGTTTTTTATAAAAATAGTGTTTTTTCGTTGATGGACTATTCTTATTTTCTATTGATTGTTCTAAACAATAAACCTATTGTCTTAAATCCAAAATCTCATCCTGATATTCTTATAAAAAAGCGTGTATCTGAAAACTATGTTGCTTGCGTAATTAAGCCATTTGTTTCTTGAATTACAGTATTTATGAAGCAAAAGTTAATTGTTTTGTCTTGACTTGATTAAACTCATTCACGAAATTATCGCTAACTGGAATTCATTCAGGAAAGATAACATTTGAATTAGCACTGACGCAAACATTCATGCTGACTAGTGTAGAATTATAAAAAAAATACAAATGTTTGTTATACAAATTGTCTGAAACGTTTTCAAAAAACTGAAATGAATCGAATGTTTCTAATATTGATATTCTATTGTCAATGTATTTGAAACCAAACTTGAGACTCTCTTTGTTTACAAAATAGATAAAATATTTTTGCCATAGCTCTAATCAACTTTCGATCTCTTATTTGTTATTGAAGCTATCGTTGTTTAAATGTGCCAGTCTTTTCGATGAATTCTACTTAAATGGTTCCATTCCCTTTGAACCCAAAGTATTACTACACAGTTGATAAATAATATCATTACAGTGTCTTCAGGTCATTTTACTCACTCGCCTTACGATTTTCAAATTACAATCTTGGAATCTGTAGGCTTTTTAAGACTGGTTAGCTTTAAAACTTTGTAAATATTTTTTTTAGATATTATATAAACGAAAATTTATTATAAAAATATTGCTTTATTATTTTAGAGTAATAGTAAGTGGTTGATGACCGAGAGACTAAAAATGAATAAGAAAAATATTAAGTATTTGAAAAATTCAAGTTTTTCTCGGTATATTTATCTAATAATTATTCTTCAGAGTGAAAAGATTTTGCGGTAAAAACCCTACGCTATTTGGTAATCTTTCATGAGGGAGAAGACTCTTTTAATTTTTTTTTTAGTCACGTTGAATTGTGGAATAATTCTTTGTTTATTTATTTGGTTACAAACATTTGAATGCTGGAAATTTTTATTATACTGATTTTTTTGTGCTAACGCGAAGAGAATCTTTTGCAAAACAAAATGAATGAACGTTTCCTTGGTTATCATTTTTGTCATAACATCAAATTCATTTTGTCATCATAAAGTAAACGTGTGACGAAAATAGAATATTTCCACTCAAAGTCTCTTGCTACAAAGTCTATGAAAAGTCAAAGTCAATCATCTTGTGCTTATCCAAACAAAAAGAGACTCGACTTTTGAAAAACGTGTAATAATTGATCTTTTTGAAGCCACAAAGTGGTTCACTTGACACGTGCCTAGCTTCTTCCTGTATTCGTTTGTTTTTCTAACAAGGTATCAGTCTCGTCAATCATAGACGCTCGACTGTCTACATACAATGTCCAATTGTGCTAATTTTGTGACAACTAAATAAATCAAGCAAAAAGAAATTTTAAAGCACACTTTTCCTCATGCAAAGTGATAAGTATTTGGTTTTTCGTTGCATTATACGAAGTAAATCGACCCTGGAAAACTACGTAAAGGTGACCTCAATAAAAAAGGGTTTAGATAGAGCGAAGATGTTATAAAAGAAAGCTTTTAGAACTATCTCGTACACCATGAAAAAGAATATTGATTGGAGGGAAAAAATGATCACTGTCCCTCATCTCATTTCAACACCATTTTCGTGAACAAATAAATTTTTTTGCAAAAAGTTCAACGACCTCTTGTCAACAACACCTAAAAACCTAAAAACCTAAATATTGCTTTCAAAATAATTTAATTGCATCAAAATTTTAGTGTATTTTAGAAGAAATTGAGAAATAATATTTGCGAGACTTTTAAATTGACAATATGTTCATTGGAGACTGAGGGATTTGGTTGTTGGACATTTTTTGCTGTTCAACAAATGGACACAACACTTTCACACCTTATCTTTTGTGGTGTACTCAATTACAATATAAAGCGTCAACGTCCAACACGAAAGAATAATAGCGTAGAAAGAAAAGTCATCACAGTATTCGTTTCACGAAGAAAAAGTTTTACCAAGGGTAAAGACCATATCAAGATTTTTTATTCTGGTGAATATAACTGAATGTGGCAAAGTTATTAAATAAACAGAGTAAAGAGTATATAGTTCAAATTATTATAAACGATTATCTATCGAATATAAAGTTGAGCTTTATATTCATTAAAGATATTAACAAATTGTTATACAGTTTTTTGAGAGGGAAACTTTTGGTGCTTGTTATGGTTGACAGCGGCTTTTGTACTTTCTTTTCTAAAGACTTGGATATGTTTGAAGGTAAGTTAACCAAAGTTGAATAGTTAAATACCTAAAACAACTCTTGACGTTCTAGAAGAGGAAATATTGATATTGTTCTCCAGACAAACATCAATAATAGCTTATTTTCTTCAGTCGGTTAAAAAGTTGTTTTGTCTTTGCGTGGCATCCTCACTAGGCTCACTAGTCAGAGATTGAGGCTGATTTGTTGACTTTGATTAGTCTTAGAAAACGCAAGTAATTCTATTTTCATGACATTGCTAAATCTAGCGAACATCTGCTTTGTTTATAATTACGTTTTATGACTGTATGTTTTTCACACCACCAAGATACATAACTTTTTTTAGACGCAAAGAATGCAGTGATAGCAAGCCTTGACGTTTCATCAAACAACACTAACAATGAGAAGCAACCCAAGACATTCAATTTTATGAACTTTTCATTAACTAATCCATTAGAGGATGCTTTTATTAATTCAAGAGCACCACCTCCATTCTCAATACCTTTCCACACACAACCACCACCACCGCCGGGGCCACCACAACCAACGACCACTACACCACCAGCCGCTTCACCAACAGCATCAGCAGAAGAATGTGGAAACAAATCACCCAAGAATGAAGTCTCTTCTCTGCAAGATGAACAGAACTCTTTGATTGAACAACGTATTCAAGATCGAACTATCAACCTGAGGAACACTGCATGGCCAACCTACCCAAACAACCGTCTTTTCAACTTCGACCTTGGTATAGGGACAGCACAACCTGATCTTTCACCCATTTTCACCAACACAATTTCTTCATGCATGGCCACACCCAATCGAAATATGAATTGGTTCAACAGAGCTTCCAGTGTTGGTACAAACGACTCATGGTCAAATGAATTCTCTCAAGGTAAAAAAACTCTTTACTTGCAAATTTAACACCACTTCACAACAACACGGATTGGCTTTTAAAAACCAGTTGAGAATAAAAGTTTAATTGAGTTATATCATATGGTATATATGGTACTTCTGAATGCTCCAAAAAGTTTCTTTATTTTTTTTATTGGATATTTTTACAGGATGACGCAGACAGTTACAAATAACTGATATTATTATATACCTGTAGGCAAAAACAGCCATTGAATAATTATCGATATCCCACCCCTATTATTCAACGCCAAAACTTTTTATTTTTTTATTGTATCGATTTCAGTTTGAGTCATTGTTGATTGTTTGACAGATTGTTTTGGTTAAGCGTTATTTTTACCTATTGTTTTAAGAGTTTTGTTTTCAAAATAATGTTGAAGTTGTGTTTTCAATTCATTTTCTTGATGGTTTTACACTATTTTGAGACCCCTATAGGTAAAACCTCAATTTAAGTTAAGGTATATAATAAATCATATATTCAACAGGCATAACGGAATTGGTTATTGAATTTATTAAACCTCGGTGGTGTGATATTTAACTCCGCTTCGCGTTGTTGAATATGATACCACCTCAGTTTAATAAATCTCAATAACCAATGCTAGCCTATTGAATATCTGCTTATCATTATTGGTCCTGACTTAATATAAACTAATAAATTTATGAAATAAGTGTTTCCTTCAAAATAATTGGCTACTTAGTATTTTTAGATGAAGCTTGCACAAACCGACTTAAAAAAATATCAAATCAAATTGATAAGTAGTGAGATCACTGAAAAAATAAGGCAATCTTAGAGTTAGGATTCGTGACTACAGAGAAAGCAATAGGCAACTGCTTGAAATAAATAAATAAATATAAAATATAAAGTTTTCGTACAAAATAGTAACGTGAATCTGAAAACAAAGGACACAAAAAGGCTGAAATTGTAAGCGTAGTTAAAATGTGGACTAGGTCCGAATAGAAACTCGAACGTACTGAAAGATATTCAGATTGATTGCGAAAACGGCTGATTGTTAAATTTGTGATAAAAGAAGGGATTTGTACTGAAACGAGTGGAAGAGTGGAAGACTAGGCACAATGTTAGATAAATGGGAAAATTATGAAATAAAACCAACTATCCTAAATCCGTAAATATAAGAGTACATCATGTTCTTAAATGGATTTACAAAGAGGCTGTGTCTGATGAGACTGATATTTCACTATGAAAAACTGGGACTAGAATAAGACGTTGAGACGTAATCTAGGTATTTGAGTTCACCCCTGTGTCTGTGACCCACTGAGATTCACCCCACTGGTCACCCCAGTACAAATATCCTTCAAAAGGGCTTCCCCTCTCGTATATTCCCTCTACAGTGACAAAAAAAGAAATACCAAGAGCCACTCCAAGAACAATAGATTTTTATGACCCCACTAGAAAATGATTTCACCCAATGAATAAGATTTGACTTTCACCCTCATTGAGCTTTCGATAAGTACCCACTGGGGCAAAGAGACAGGGGTGTCATCATAAGACTACAATAAATTTCAGGGCACATCATCCATAAGACGTGTTGGCTAGATATAAAGCCGATACTCTGCATGAAAAGATCAGAGATTTTGAGGAAATACAACAAAGGTCACTTTTCTAACGATGCTTTAGATCCTTTAATCAACTTAAAGTAATGAATTTTTATTCTAGATCCTACCATGAGAAGTCGGCCTTGTTTCTCTTCACATCAAACACGAGAACTGGAAAGAGAGTTTGGTGTTTGTCAATACGTCACAAGGCGTCGACGCATCGAGCTCGCTTATACGTTAAGTTTGACGGAGAAACAGATCAAAACGTGGTTTCAGAATCGACGAGTTAAAGAACGAAAGCAAAAGAAGATTTCAGGAGATGTGATGGACCATACTGATCAACAAACTGTAGGTCTTCTCAATCAAACTGTTATCTAAAACAAATCAAGAGGAGGAGAAACTTGTTATAAAAGTCCTTACAGATGTGGAACGTAGTCAGTGTGGAGGTGCACGAAAACCCTCTCACTAAGCAGTATGGCGACACATCTTAAAAGAGAAACATTAAAAGGTGAAGTTTTAGCGCCCAACATTGGCGTCAAACGTTCAATGAGAAACATTTCTCAGTTCCGCTTCATTTTTTTGGTCAAGGAAAACAAAAAACAGTCTTGACAGGAAACTGTTTTGTAGACGCCTGCACCTAGAATTAATGAGTCGATATCAACACTTTAACGTGATTGAAGAATACGTACAGGTGAATAGAACACCTTTTGAACAAATATGGAGAATACCATATGTTAAGAAGCGGACCACATATTCGACCGCAAATTCAAACCATCTTTTAATCATCTGTTTATATAAATGTAGACGCGAGCATACGAAGTAGAAAAAATTAAAAGGTATTTTTGAAGGAATTTTTTATATTTTTGATAGAAATGTTATTTATTATTTAGTGAAGTGACAGATATTGTATTTGATATATTTATTTACATTTATTGTATTGATAATCATAGAGAAAGAATTAAGAATCTTTTCCACAAGTATGGAGACAATTTTCCATCTACTTCAACGATTTTTAAGCACTGATTAAAATGGATTAAAACCTTCTAATCTGGAACTTAAGTTCAAATTACGAAAGAAAAACTACTCAAGTTATGATGATGATGATGATTTGATGATGGGGTAGTTTTGAGGATGATTGAAATAACAAAGTTATGAGCATACCTTTTGTCTCTGGGCCATCAGGGAAGTTCGTGAATCGCCTCTTTTGACGCAAGAAATAATAATATTCAGTATTAAACTTCTAAAATAAAAAGGTTAAACAATACAAAAGCAATACAAAAGTTTTTCAAAGTTGACGTAACCTAGAACCTATAAATAGTTTTTGAGCTCTTAAATCATTTCAAGATGATGTGTAATTCAAGACAAAAGTTAAAATCGAGAGTCACTGATAGATCATGAAATGTCTGGGTGACGTCATATTGTTCTACTGTCACTTTTCTTTTTTCAACAAAGTGCATTTGCTGTAATATTAGACTATTTACAAATCGTTAAAAATATGGATTTTAGTAATAACCTCTTCGTATGGTATAATAAACATTGAAAATTAAAAATCAATTATTACGAATACTTTACAAATAGCTAACATCCCCTACTGTATAAAAATAAACATTTCAAAATTTGGTATCAAAAAATATTTCACGAACTTCCAATAGAAAGCTACTTAACACAAACCGTCCGAAAGATGCTGGCGCAAAGTGGACACAAAATGACTTGTCCCACAAACACGAGAAATATCTGTACATGTATAGTCTGTTGTGAGCTTTCTATAGTGAAAGGGAGGGGTTGATTCAGAATTTGAAGCGAACATCATCATCACTGTTTTGTCTTTCCAATTTCTTTTGTTGTGATTTGGGTGAACTTCTTCCCGCTTTCTTTTTATTTACCGAGAGACGGTTAGCAACGTGTGGTGGTTGATCTTTTGGCACACCTTTTCTCTTCTCTTTCTTTCCACTGGACTTCTTCAACAAACCTTTTTTTGCTGCTCGCTCCATCACTTCGCTCACTGAATCTTCTTTGATCTGAAAGAAAATTAGAAATTATAGGATATTTGTTCCACAAAGATATCTGTAGTATTGTCTCTAAATAAAAGATCTTATATTTAGTATGACAGAAAAATTAGGATGAAAATATCTGAGCAGCAAACCTTTCGTTTCAATAAAGTTACAAAGAAGCCATCCATTCTATACGATGGTTCTACTCTCAGATGATCACCATCTAGAAGGAAAGAATACGTATCTATAATTTTCTATCTGAACCTTAAAAAGTGATGAAGATGAATTTAGAGAAAGAAATTACTTTGGTTAGATGTGATAAAACTTCTTATATCTTCTAAAACGACACTTGTTTCAAAACGGTTTTTCCCATTCTGTTGACTCAGCAAAATGCTTTCCACCAGTTTCTCATTTTCTTCAACAAAAGTTGAGAAAGAGCAATAAACGATGGATTGGACGTTCGAGAAAGAGAAAGCTGTTCTAATAGTGGTTGCTTGTTCTTCTGCTAAGCCTCTTATTTTGACAGGCGCTGCTTCTTTTGATAGACTGCCGGCTGTGTCTGCACCCTCTTGAATGATGAAGTCCACCATGTTGACTACACCGCTATTGGAGCATGGAGGATTACAAACAATCAACTTGACGGATGAAAGTCGGTCATCAATCACTACGATATTCTTTAAATCTTCCCCGATTAAAACAAAATCTAATCTAGATGGTTAAGGTTCATACTTAAATTTTTTTTATGATAAACAGTTCAGAGCGATGGATGGAGGATACAAAGAATAGCGAAGTATGTTTTCGATCTTAATCTGGTATTGGATTAGTTTAGATGGTATAGATTATTTAATTTCATGAGAAATGAACATTAAATTGATACTACTCATGGAAAAGATACTTGGTATGCCACTCTTTTTCAGATTCTTCTCAACTTCAATACGTTTGTTACCATGGCATCCAAATATGAAAAGGCGTTTATTGGGTGCAATGAAGGAGCACAAATATGCTGCTAACGATCCTAAACAATAATAGTATAGAAAATTGTAACTTTATGAATTAATTGACAATATATAACACCTTTAATCTTTATTATCCCTACTAACATAGACCAGTAAGGACCTTTCCTGATCAGCTCAGCAACGACCACGGTTGTTTGACACTAATGAGATAGCAACATGGAAATCAACGAATGCCGAGTTCGCTCGATTCCGCTAAGATAAGGTACCCCTACTATTATCCATAATTCGCTTTCTTGACTAAAAGTTTGAAAATTTCCTCTGCTTCGCTTAAAAGATGAGTAATAATAAAAAGAGGAGAATAAATTAGGTCTTCCAATTTAAAACAAACCAGTTTCTGGATGAGTGAGGAGAACATCAAAGCCGGTCACCCTTCCATCATCACCATCCGATGGGAAAAGAGCATGATGGTTAGATTTTTGCTGTATTTTGCACAACTCGTCATGTGCACGTCGAATCACCTGTGTCATCAGGTAACGTGGTTTAGTCTAAAAGACAAAATGGAAATTTATCAATCAAAATGTACGGTAGGCCTTTCTCTCGGACGCATGATATCATAATATTCGAAAGTTATGAAAAAATAGAAATAAGAATTGGTGCTTACCATAGGAATAATTGAAGAATCCAAAGCAAGTTGATGATTGTATACTTCATCTTTACACCAAGCAGGAAATTCCAACAAATCGGTATCGGCATTGATAACATCATATGAAAAATAAAGTCCATAATCTTCTTGCGCATCTAATCCTTCCAATGATTCTTTGTAAACAAACCCATCATTCCTCAATCGTTCGATGACTGAATGTAAATCAGCAACAAAGGGGTTGATCCAAGTAAACAATGAATGTCGTGAGCCATGTTCACTGCGTTCTTTCACCTCTGCTGGTAGCATAGCATCCAAGGAGAGAGCACACGCTTTGATTCGATTCCTTGCGAAGGCTGAACACAATTTAATTTTATGTTGAAGGAAAGCCTTTTGAATATCATGAATGTGATCGAGATGACTTATGGAATCAACTTCCATCTTCTTTCGTATGGACTCGCTGAATCGAAAACCATGCTCATAAAAGTCCAATAACATCACCATCACTTTGCTATGATGAAACGTTTCTAACTGCAAAACAAAAAAATAAATTCTTCCATTACTATCCAAAAGAACCAGCAATGGGAACAAATCAAACGCACATCAAAGTAACGCATATGCTCCTTTTTCACAATTTGCTAAAGTTTAGGAATTGAAAAAATTGGGAAATTAGAAGAAAGATCTTTTGTTTTCGAGTCTATGCTTATGCGTTTTTCTCATAAAAAAGGTTTAAAATGGAAAATGGTGGGCGGTTTGGTCATCGGTTTGATGGAGAAAGGTCCAATTAATAATATAAGGAGACAAAATATAAACACGAGAAAGATACCTTAAAATAACTTGAATAGAATGCACTGTCCAATAATACGTCTTTTAAAATTCCTTCAACTAAAAACGAAAGAAAAGTGTTTAAAAAGTTTTCAATCTATTACGGTAATAAAGTAGCGTGTTCCATTTTAGTTCCAGCGTGTTCTGCTCATCCTCGTAAAATGACAATTTCTACCTCCGCAATATCGTCTACCGCCGTATAAGAGCATCGATCGATGTGAGTCTGCGATAAATGCTTATAGAATTATATTATCTCCCTAAAGGCTATGACTTCATGCACGTGACGAAATTCAACCATGACTTCGCGGCAGATGAATTTATTCTCACGATCGAGCTTCAATTTCGGAAAAACAATCACTGCAATTATAGGTAATCGACACCAATATAAGATAAATATTTTGTGGTTCCAACCAAAGGTACGATTTTCCGATCAAGTACCCAAATCGCAAAGATTAGTTCTCCGAAAGTAGGTTACGCAAAAATAAGAGTTCCTCTTTTAAAGGTATTAGCAAGTAGTACAGTAAAATCTTGTTAAGTGTGACATTCAAAGGAATGAGAACAATGTACAATTTAGCGAGCGTACAACTAAGTGACCAAAAGTGTCCTACCATTCATCAGATGTATTACTTAACGCGAGTATACTACAGAAAGGAAAGACTTACATCTTTTGGCAGCAAATGCCAGACTGTACGCTCTTCGTTTTTCGAATTCATTCTCAAATTCAATTTTTGATTGAGCCACAGAGTTATCTTTCAGCAATTCAAAAAGATTGGCCGCTTTATTGTAAATTGTGTGGCCAAACTTGATTTGTGATCTTTCTTCTCGTGAGATTGGCCTTTTGGTGACACCTTCGGAGTTGCCATCCTCTCTTTTGTTTTTGTTGTGGTCAGTTACTGAAGAACGTCTTCGCTCCTTTCGAGATGATCCTGCTTTTCGCGATTCGATTTTTTTTCGATCAGCTTCAGGTGTCAACAATAACGTTAGGTTTGGATCCCTTGCTTTGTTACTTTTGCTGGCCATCCTGAGAATGAAATGGAAAGAATTGAAAAACTAGAAAAGAAAAATTAGAGGTAAGGACTTTATATTTCTTCGCAGTTGACTGTGAGATTTTGATATAGATATAAATTAAAAGGATATAAAACATCCTTTCTCCATCCACAATTGAAACTAAATAGAAGTAAATGGGAATTTCTTGATTATTCTCTTTCAAAACCTCCAGGTTCCGTCTTTCTCTCTCTTTCATTAATTATTGATGAAGATATATTGGAATTTTTGTACTTGGAAGTGGTCAGAATAATCATGATTTAAGATCAACTAAGGCGAGTCCAAGTTAATTTGTTGTTTTACGGGCCAAGCAACTCAAAAAAGAGGGTCGGTCGGTCGGCAAAAAAATAAAAATGAAAGTTGAATTTCACCCACGAAACATCCTAAAATGGCAGGAAAAAGTACTAAATCATGACAAAAATGCGAAATAGAAATTGGAAGACAAGGAAAGGGTGAATTCGTGGGAAAAAATGAAAAATTTAACATTAAATTCTCAAAAAATCAAAATTGACAGTCGGGAACAATGGAAATAAATGTAAAGAACTACCAAAATTCAACTTTATTTCTATTTTTAATTTTCGAAAAAACAACTTATCAAGTTGTCCTCGCCTTACACTACTTTTAGGAAATGGCGGAGATTTTAAACGACGAACGTGTGTACAGTTTTTTACACATCCCCGTCCAATCAGGATCGAATGGTGTTTTGAACGATATGAAGAGAGAATACACCATACAGGATTTCAACCATACTGTGGACTTTCTTAAAGCAAGGTATTCATCATCAATTTCTTAACACTCTTCGTGCTAGGCTTTTAGGGGCGGCTCAAAACTAGGGGCGTATTTTTGTATCAGGCCTTAATTTTTGATCTAGTTGTCCTTTTTGCATGAAATTTGGTACACATCACCCTTACTATATAGTACAAATGGACATAGAATCTTTTTTGACGACGTCACTCATTCTGCATCTTAAAGCAAGGTACTTCGTCAACTTCTTAAGACAGGCCTAACTACTGTATTGCATGAAAATTTCGCGGTTTCGCGGTCGAATTCGAAAAACTGCGAAATTAAAATGCCACACAATGCAATTTTTGGCAAAAAAACACCGCGAAATTCGAGTAATTTATCCGGAAAAAAACGAAATATACTTTTTCTCTTGGATTGCGCAAAATTGAAATACCACAAAATTCGCATTTTGGCTTCAACCGCGAAATTAAAATGTCCGCAAAATTTCATGCTGCAAAACTTTCATGCAATAAAGTACATCCATCGAGCGCACTTCTCACATAGAAATGTGAGAATCTTCTTCTTGCAGAGAAAAATATTCAAAATCTGTAGTTCAACTTCTTTTAGACCATGGTGTTATAGCTTTAAATCAATAGAATAGTTTTTTGGACCTACCCGGAGGACCTATAAATTAACCGTTGTTCGTTCGTCTGTTCGTTCGTTCGTCTGTTATGAACTTTTCTCGAGATTAGTTCATTAGTTATTTCTGATTTTTGGCACAAAAACGCCTAAAATTTTTTTAACATGAGAAGATTTCGTGTCTGCTGGGTAAACTAATCAATAATTCATCATGTTCATTTTTGGCCCAGCGTTAGCGAACGGGCCTTTCAAAAGCAACTGTCTGTGGGTTTGTATGTATGTATGTATGTCCGTCCGTCTCTTTTTGCAAGAAACCGCGCCCTATAAGTTGTTGTTGTTGTAGATCTCGCGCTCTTTGCATTTATAGCTCAAAATGTCGGATTTTAAATGGACGGATGTCTTGTGGAGGAAGAACTGTCTCTCACTTTGTTTGTATGGGGTTTGGATGTTTGTTTGTTTTTGGAAGATTTTATTTTAGAGTTTAGCTTTATCAGAA
>JAUJPO010061202.1:0-13205 GCA_032270745.1 Tiaropsis multicirrata | reverse complement strand
TAAATGTTGTAGGTCCCAGTATTGGGAAAAGATTCGAGAGCCATGAATGAATATTCTCTTCAACAATACAATGTGAAATTATATTACCAGTGTGTTAGCTAATGAAAATACAACTTTTGAGAAACAAACAAAAGATAGTTACTCAGAGAAAACTTATGCACCCTTGAGTTCTTAATTGCCCTCTGAAATAGTAAAATTCTGCAGGTTCCTCCTGGCTTTAAGCCCCCCCCCCCCCAGATGCCAGGAGGATTTAACAGCTCCCACCCTCTATATGGCAAATTTTGAATTTACCCCTCCCTCACATTTCCAGGGAGGGGGGGGGGGGTGCGAACCATGTCGTGGTATAACTTAAGAATTTTAGAACTACTTCAGAATTGTTTTAAAAAACACTATCTTCTTTTGAGCAATAGTAATCCTTCAAAAAAGCAGAAGTGAGAGACAAGCTTTTAAAAATGCAAAACTTCTTACCATATTTGAAAGGACAACAAGGTCTTTTGGTGCAATCATGGTGATATCAAATGTAGCCTTGATAGCAGGCTCATCCCAGCATGGAAACGCTCTTCTTGCATCAGTTGCCTAAAGTGTGGATCAATGTGTGAAGAAAAAAAAGCGAGTGTTGAATCTTTATAATAGTATCATCACATCGGATTTAAAAGGCCTAAAGTCCGTTTTTGTTGTTTTTAGAAGATCAACTTTTAAAGATTTTAATATCTGGTTGACAGAGCCTTCACTCTCAAAAATGTCAACTAAGGTTAAGGCTTTTTTTACACTAAAGTGATGGGATTTGTAAAACCTGAAAAAAAGGTTCAAATCAAAAACCTTGCGATGGATTTTGGTGGAATTTAAAGGCCAAAAATTGAAAGAAAGTGGTGCGTAAAGTGCCATTTTGGTTGTATCTTATTTTTTCCAAATAATAGACTTTAGAAATCAAAGGCCCTTTTAAAACTGATGCGACTAAATGCCAATGTTCTTCTCTGCTTCAAAATATCAAGGGTGAATTAGAAAAGAAATCTTTCTTTTGAGATCACAAGACCATAACTGTTTGCTGATAATATTTCTGCTGAACTCATTAGATTTTGAAAAACCATTACAACATCTTTATACATACCTCAAACTGAGTGACACCCATATATTTTTCCTCTCCAGCTTGAGTAGTGTACTTGCTCCTGTAGAAGCCTTTCATTTTATCATTCAATTCCCCGGTGAACTTCAATTTGAGGGTGGCATTGCCTTTTGGTAAGGTGTTTGGGAAGTTGAAAACAACCGTTTCATTTTCCTTATCATACACAATGTCCGATTCTGCACATTTGTAAGCTAAAAGGAAACAACAATACCAGACCATGCCTTTCTTTAGTATAAAGTCTCTAAAAATGTCTTGAATAAAAGAAAGAATTTTTTTTTTCATTCTCCAAACTTGTTTAAGAGACTTTAGGCGAGAGAGAATTTGTTGTTCTACATGTCCGACCGACCCTGATGATTTTTCCAAAAACGAAAAATAATAATATAAGATTTTTATTAACAATAATTTAAATACTTTGTTACACTTGAAAGAACCATTCTAAGAGCAGAAGATTTACCCCTTTAAAAATATAGCACAAGGTTAGTAATTAAATGTTTGAAATTTTTTTAAATAACATTTTATGTAAAGACAAAGAACATTTTTTTATATAGATGCTTATTGAGACTTAAAGATATTTTCTAGTACTTTTTCAATCTTAAATTTCAAAATTAATATTTTCATTTTACCAACGAACTGACCCATGTTTTTCTGACGATCTGCCTGTAGAACAACAAATTAAATTTGTCTCACCTTACTACGGAAAATTTGAGTGGTCTCAAATTGGAAGGTTCAACAACTTCCTATTCACAACAGTTCACAATGACGTATCTCTGTAGTTCTTATGCTGGATATTTTGTTTGAGCAAGAGTGCCAGCAAAATTAGAATAAAAATAAACAAAATAAGAAATATCATTGTCATTGTAAACTATAACTAGAATAATGAACTTGTGAGAAACCTTATTACAGAATTTCCTGGCTTGTGAATGACTGGGTAAAATTTGTTTTGGTCAAGACTTAAAAAGAGTGGCGCTAAATGACAAAGAAAATACGCAATGGTGCTTACATATTGTTTCACTTCGGAATTCAGCTTCGTCAACCACAATATCTAAAGAATTGACTGTAATTCTTTTGGTGTCTTTGCGCACCTAAAAAAAATGATGGTTCAGTTGTATACAACTTTAGTTTAATCTCACATTTTGTCACCCAAAAGAATCATCTCATTGATACTAAGTTGAAAATTAAATTTGATGATAATCTAAATTACTTTTTTTACTACTGTTCATTAAAGCTGTTAGTTCCGCAAAGTAGTAGCTTTTTTTAATCTAAAGTTTAAAACTGCATTGTTCTGAGCTCACAGAAGACTAAACATTTTATTTATTAGTAGTAAGAAAGAACTGCTGTTCAGTCCTATTTTCAAAATAATTTACCTTTTTAGAAAAATGTTTTCCGGTTGACGTTATTAGAGAAAGAAAAGATTCACAGAATTCCAAAATTCCTTTTCACTTTTTTTAGTTTACTATAACTAAATTGATTTCTGTTGGGCAATTTTTCAAAAATTAAATCTGCAAAAACATCAAAAATGCCTAATTTAATACCCTTTTGACGTATTTTCGCTCTTTTTAAAAAGTGACTTTCAACTTTGAAAAGCTATAACTCAAAAACTACTGAACCAAATTTAAAAAATAGTAGCTCAAAATTTACATTAGACCCTCCTCTACCACATTTAATATTGAAATCGAGTTTTGATTAACTATGACAGGCCAACAAACGACCAAAGTTTTTTTTGGACCACCCGGTATACAGATCTTTTGAACATAATCATGGATTTTGTAAACTCTTTTGTTATGAATTCAGAAGTGTTTTTTTAAATCTTATTTTTAAATATAAAGGAAATAACCTACTTACCACTATATCAACTGTCTCTGCACCAGTGAATTTAAATGTTTCAAGGTTTGGATGAAAAGTGACATTATAGTTTGATGGACGAACCGAAGTTGATAAACGTTTGAATTCTGTTGCCATTTCTATTGATAATATTTTAAGATTTGTATCATTAGCTAGTTCGAATCCATGAGATTTCCCACTTATAATTTGAAGTTGGAAAATCAGGGTTTGAATTAACTTTTCAAAAGTGATTCGTGAAATTGTTTTGAAAATTTCAAACACTTTTGGTAAAAATGGACCTTTATTTGGTAGCATATCGAGATCATTTTTCCATTGTATACCTTACTGACCAATAATTCAAAGATTTCAAAGATTTAGATTCACACAATAGGAATAATTTAAATCAATTTACAGCAAACAAATTAGAGATCGAGTTTCGTTATGTTTTTAGAATTTAAACTTTGGTTTCTTTTTACTCATGCTGAAAACAAAACAAAAAAGAATATTTACAAGTAAATAAGCTAAAATCCTTCAAACTCCTCTTCATCCTCAAGGTCAGACATTGTCAATGTTGCAATGTCAATAACTTGTTTGCTTTCTAGCGTTTGTCTCTTTTCTGGATACTTGTGACCAAAGGCTGTCAAATAATGCACTTTGGACTCAAACCAAAGATTTATTGCTGGTTCTGGGTCAAATTTATCCAACTCAGGGCCTTCTTTAGAGATTCTTAGTAAAGAATCAAGAGTCTCACAACAAAGTCTATTTCTCCTGTCAGTTTTAACTCGAGCCATTCTTGAAAACATTGGCGTTTCCACAATGGCGCTTGTAAAATGGTGTTATCAAAAGCAATTCAAAAATATGCAGCACATTACTGCATTCACCTTGGATCTCCTTGTTGGAAAATACCCTCTTCCATATATCCAAATAACCACAAGATTTGTTATTTTCAATGAGAGGCATCATATGTGTTTTTAAAACAGTTCATTCCTCTTGGACTTTTACTATATCACATCCTCCATTTTGTAAAAGCTCTTCAAAATCAGTCATAATCAGAGTGATCTCCTCACCAAACGAACCAATATTTTCACGATCAGGCCATGTAAATGTGTCAAGAAGTGAGACGATGTTGTTCATAAGTGGGCTTTCACCGATGTTTTGAAACCTCTCCTCCATACAAGATGATACGTTCACTATTGTCTCTTTGTATACTTTTGGGACAGCACTTTTTGTGGAGTTAAAATCTGACAATTTACTATGTTGGTAGTAGTGCTTACCATCAGCTTTAACTTCAATTTTGGATAACAGCCTGTTGTAATGAGTCATTTTGCCGTCTTTTGACTCTAAACTTTGATCTATGAGCAATTTCAACTCGGCCATTGCATTGTCCATGTAAATTCTTGTATGCACTTAAAAGCTTTCACAGGATTGTGCAATTCTTGTTGCAAAGAGACTGCTAATCGCTTTATGGGGCTCAGGACATCTAAGTAAATTGCAATATTCATGATTATAGCTTGTATGCTTCCACTTTTTGCTGAATCCTTCAATTTAGCTTCGTTTTAAAGCTTGAGAGTCCGTTTGTGCTAGTGACTCTAAATGTGAAATGAAAGCACCATAATTCTCAAAAACAATTTGCATTGCCTTGTACTTGTGGTCAATCCACCTTGTGCCATTACATTTCGTTGGCTTTGGTATTGTTTTTTCATAAGCTTCAGCAAGTTCATGGAGCTCTCGTAATTGTTTAGAACTTTTTTGGTGCAAGTAGTAGAGATTACGCAACATTTCCTCTACCTTTTCAAATTAAGTATTCTTAAATGCATCCTTGATGCCAAGCTCTACTCTGTGATTGAAGAAATGAATAATTTGAAGCCAAGGAGCTTTCTCTTTTAGTTGGACGCCAACTCCTTTGTGTTTACCAACATTAACACTTTCTCCGTCAACGTTTAATCCAAGCAAATGTGGAGTAGTAGTGTAAACATGTGTAGAAGGTCTTCTTTGAGTGTGTCTAAATTTATTTGAGCAATAAACTTGGTAAATTCTGCACATGCTCTATCAGTAAGGTATCCTTTTCCGATGTCCTTGATACTGTTTTTCTCCTGGAGCTTAAATGTCAGGATAGTCAGTAAACGGTCTTTCTTTCTTGGCTAGGTAATAAGCTGAATTGAATTTCATTTCCAGGGCCTTTTTGTTCTCTGTACACATCCTCTAACCACGTCCGATAGGGGTTTGATTGACCACCATTTCGTTGTACGGAAAAGTGCTCCAAGTTTATTTTGATTGGCAATCTTTACTGCTTCTTTATGAGGTAAACTATTGTTGTGTTTTTTCAAAAAGTCTTTTTCCACGTTTGAGCTTCCTGGTCGATACCACATTTCATTGAAACTTTTCATCGAACATATCCTGTGCTCCCATCGCTTACAATCCATGCATCGCAAACGGTTAACTTTGTTATTAGCACCAAGATCAAACTCCAATCTCATATCAAACTCTTTTTCCCATTTCCTTACAGTAGAAATCTTAGCTTCTTTTTCCGTGACTTATTGGCACCGATTCAGTCCGTCGAATAAATTTATCTTAACCAATGAAAATACGGCTTAGTAATGTTCACAACTACAGTCAGAGAATCCATCCAAAAAAGCGTCCTCATAACATTACCAAAAGTAAAAATAACGTCGACTCATTACAAAGGAGTTTGCAAAAAAACAGGTTTAGAAAACAATACAATACTGTATATCAAATCACACAAGACTCTTAAACACAATACCATAGTCGAATACACACTGTTGTTGAGTTTATAGTTCAAGTCGGATTTAAAAACAAATTTATTCCCCAGATGGAACGCACGCAAACTTTTGGTAATAATGACTTTTACGACTCTTCCAACGTCATGTAACTCCTTCGTACGGACATTTTTTCTTTTAAGCCACGTGATATTTTTCAGTTCTTTATTAAGAACGAAGAAAAGAAGAACATGAAAATTGCGGTGGATAGAATTGTTCAAATATTATTTTTTACAACCTGGTTGGGAACTTTTAAACCTAATTAAAAAAGTTGTATACCTAATAAGCTATCCAGTCATGAAGAAATAATTATCCCCAACGGGGTCATTAATGAGATAATTAACTTTCTAATAATTAGAGTGTCTTTAGTCTTTAGGGTGGAGTGCAGTATTCTAATTGAATCTTGTTTTTTATGAAGTTGACATGACTGACAGATGCCATTTTGCTGACCTTCCAAGATCTTGTTAATGTAGACGTTTGAAAGCAAAAGTAGAATTCAATGCCGTTCTAGTTTGCACCAGGCCATTAAAAAAGGTTTGTTTCCGGTCCGCAACCGGGTGAAATTATTTTTACTTGTCACCCAGCCAGCTTTTTATTTTTTATTTTTATTATGATGATATTATTTATCATTTGATTTTCGCTATTCCTGAATGATATAAATGTTCGAAAATAAGCTTAAAAACTTTATAACCAATTCTGTTGAGAAAAAAATCCCAGCCGCCCGGCTAAGGAAATTTTTGCCCACCCGCGGACTGGAAACAAGGATGGCCCCAAGTATACCAATCTAACAAAATTTGAGAAAACAGCAAAATCCAAGCAATTAAAAAAGCTGTGGGAGAGATAAACAAGTGCATTATTGTTTCGGGGCTAAAAGGTCAAAGGGCAGCTGACACCTAAAAAAAGCCTGAGACTAGGGGCCACCTACTAAGTTAGGGGCCACCTAAAAACTTTCAAACTTTGGTGGGGGCTAAATTTTGGCACTTCTTACTATGATAATTAAACTAAGCAATGCTAGAAAACTCTCAAAAAACCTGATTCTGTTATTAATAACATATCTCTAAAAATCCTGAAGTAATTTTGCATTGCTTAGATAAAACTGCCTGGCAAGGGATTTGCACCCGACTTACAAAACCTTGATACCTAATGTAAAACTAACTGTTACATTTTGTTATTCTTTGTAATCTTGTAGTTTACGAAGCATTTTCTTTTGTCTATGACAAACTGTTATTTTTGACTAATTGATAATATATAAATAAATAATGACCGAAAAAAGGTGACCCCAGGCCAACCCTAAAATAATGTTTGTTTCTGCGTTACCAGCCGGGTGAGAAATATTTTGTGGGTCACCCGGCCGCAAAAAATAATGAACTTTAGAATGGGTGTGAGAATTTCTGAAATTTTGAAAAAGCAAAGAAAAAAAAATTATAGTTTTTGAAAACCACATAATAAAAAAAATGTAAAAAAAAAAAATTCCCAGCCTCCCGCATGAGATTTTTTTTCGTCACCCGGTAACGCGGAAACGAAGAATTTTTAAGAGTTGGCCCCATGCTCGGATTTTAGGCGATTTTGTTTTGAGTGATAATGAATGTATAAAGAAGGTTCGGAGAAAGTTTCAGCTTTACGTCATTTTTTTTCCCACATAAAGCTTGCTTTTATCTACCACAACCTCGCTAGATGTCAATTGCTATCATTTGCCATCATAGTAAAGTATATGATTTTAAGATTTATACTATAAGAAGTATTCATCATTGAGATGACCTCTTCAGTAGTTTTGCAAGCATTAATTACCCTTGTATACGATTTTCCTTTTTCATTTAGATGGATATAAATAAAGAACAGCTGTTTTCATGTAAAGGGGACCCCAAGCATGAAGGATGGGAGCGGTTGTATCAAGAAGCGAAAAGAAAAAAAGAGAAGCATGACATTCAAATTTTCTCTCCTAAAACTGAGATTTCTAACTTGTTTGGTGAACAGAAGAATTCACCTAAGAATCTTGTTTCAGATCTCAAGGAGTTGACCAGTTTCTATCTTTGTTTACATCGATATGCAGTGAATTTCATCCACAAATCTGATGAGAAGAATTTAGAAGTCATCAAAGTCATTAAGGTACAAGTTATTTTTTGAGTTTGTTGAAATTTTTTTCTCATTGAAAGATCATTTGGTCCAATTTGCAACTAAATATGAGAAGAGATTCTAAGTTGAAAAATTGTTCTTAAAAGGGTTTTGGGCTATTCCTCTGGCATCCTGCATGTTTTTCCTCCCCATCTGAGGAGGAAATCCCCCATTCAACCCCCTACCAAACTTTTCATAATTTTAGTCACTCACCCCATCTAATCAGCCCCCTCGGAAAGGAAACTTGTAATAATGCATACAACTGGAACCTAGTAAACATTTTAGGGCTAGGGGAAAAAAAAAATGTCTTATTTGAGGGGGGGGGGTGTAAAATTTCTATCATGGTCAAAATCATATTCACTATTTTGCTGTAAATCACAAAATAAGGGACTTCTATAACGCAACTTCTCAAGCATGTAATGCTATACTGTATGTTTTTGTTTTTGTTACGAAAAATACAAATTCAATACATGGAAATTTATGTTTAAAATAATCCCTAGAATTTTCTAATTCCCCCATTTTTCTTTGTCCCCCCCCCCCTCCAGTAAGACATTTTTTCCCTTAAGGTATAGCCTACTATTAGTATGGACAAGGTAAAAAGTGTTGAGAGTGTGGATAGAGAGAAACTATTTTTTTATTAGATGTACACTGGATATTGGGTATCGAACTTTCAAGGCTCTTCGAAGATAGAAAAGCAAGCTATCGATGTACTTGGTTATTTGGGATATGAAGTAAACGAGAATATCCAAGACCAGTTGATGTTAAACACGAAAGCCGAACTGTCAGTGGAACCTGCAAAAATTGCCGTAGATTTATTCTTATCGTATGTTTTTTGTCGGTACGTAAGTGAAATCATTGAGAAAGTTATCATAACTTTTAAGTACAGTGTCGCAGTTGCTAGGGAGGTTTTATTTAAAATCAGCGAAGGTATAATCATAGATCCTCATGATTTAAGGAAGATTTGTGAGTATGAGGGACGGCAGATTGAAAAATCTCCTGAGGTTGATAATTTCAATATTCAACAACCTCAAGATGTGCACGCAAGTAGTAGCGATCCTAGACCACCAAAACAAACTAATCCTCAACAGTATACAGCTCAGCTTGTATCAAATAAACATGCGGAACCAAGGCCGTCTATCGGTTTGTACGACCAACATCAAGAAAATGACGAACCACCCCAACATTCACCCCTTTACCAAACACCTCTTAACCAACATTCTTATCCAAACCCATATTTACCACAAAATCGAGGACAACATATATTTTACACGAATACCAACCAACACGACCAACATTATCAACACCCAAATAATGGAAATCAACAACAAAATTATGGAAATCAACAACGACCTCCATACCCATCAAGCTATAAGCACTCACATCCAGGACAACTCTCTGATGAACCCCCACAAGAACAAGTGATGCGTTCCGATGCCCATGATTCCCATGATGCTCTTTATGGTGATGATGAGATGGAAAACTGTCAAGAAGTAGACCACCAGGTCCAGAAGCAAGAAAACCGTCAAGAAGTAGAACACCGTGTCCAGAAGCAAGAAAACCCAAATCAACCTACTCAACCCACTCATTCCACTCATCCTACTCCTATGCCAAGACCATGTACAAATTCTTATGGTAATGTAGCGAAAAATTCTTCGAACCAAAACACAATATACGGTACAAATGACATAGACGCACAGACAAACAGTGAATACGTTGTTTAATTGTGTTGGACAATGCTATGAGACTATTTTTTCACTAGATTTGTGTTAAAGGAAAATTCTGAAAACGAGAAAAGCGCTTTTTTAGCTGTAATTAAAAAAGTTTCTTTTTCGTGCAGGTTCTTTTAAATTTCGAATGCTATTATAGTAGAGGAGATTTTGTAAGTTCGCACAGTTTTTTAGTCAAAGCACTTATTATACATTTTTGGAAAGCTAATAGGTAATGGAATCGAAATCACATAGGTTCCAATTTTATTTCGGACACTTTGATGTGTTTTTCGGACATACCGGAGTTTTCAAGCCACAATTATAGGGGTAAATATTTATGGAATTTCAACTTAAGAAAATAGAATGGTCATGTTATAAACCGTTCGAAAGCTCTCAAAATACAAAAATCGATATAAAAGACTAGTCGATTTCTGTACTGTAAATGAAAATTTAGGGCTCAAAATATTTTGAACATAAAGGCCAAAATAGTAGTTTTTTGAGACCTTATTTGAGCGGCACTTCAAGATCGTACAAAATCGCTTCTATACTACTAGTGCAAAACCCAAATAAGCTCTATGTTAGGAATGGGGGTTGTTTGTGAGATGAAATCAGAAGGCTTTCCTTTTTCCTGTTTTATCCTGAAAAAAGTTTTCTTTTTCAAATAATTTAGCATTGGAATATTTTGTCTAGTTTTTCACTTTTTTTTACTTTGTTGTTTTATTTGGGTATCAAAGCTTCAAAGTATTTTGTAGACCTTGTAATTGTATTGATTTCAGAATTTTTTATTAAAGTCTTATTTTATTGTACACGTTTATCAAGAAAATGATTCGGATGACTAGCTGAAAAAGTGTTATCTTCATGATTTTATACTTTAAAAGCTTATAACTCGGTAAATACTGAACCAAATTAAAGAAATTACGCCTGTAAATTTAAGTTAGACTTTTTCTTTATATCTTATGGAATAAATATTACCCACAAAAAAGTGTTTGGTGGCCTCGTTGAGCCGAACAAATGGTTTTCTCATTAATAGATTGATTTCAGACTAACTTAAATTTTTTTAAATTTGGTTCAGTACTTATTATAAGCTTTTTATTTCCGGGTTAAACTTTAACGGGCTGTAACTTCCGAACTAAGAGCTTTCAGGAACTTTCAGGAAAAAGATAGAATCTTGAACACGATGGAATGGCTTCGGGCGTCGTTAAATTCAAGCAATTATTTCCAGAAAGTACTCTTTTGAAGGATTTTACGACTTCATCAATGGTAATAATATGATTTGAAAAATAATATTCGTGAAACAAAATTGACAAATAGGAAAGAAAGAAAAATTTGGCAATCGTTTTTCACGAAAAATTTCCAATATTCTTCTTTGACGTGTTTTTGCACTTTTTTAAAAAGTTAAACTTTCCTCTATCTCTAATAAAATACCATTTATGCGGCTCCATGAGACCATAAAACACTTAACCCTTTGACACCGCAGTACTTTTGAGGAAAGTGAAAAAATTTCACAATTGTTTTACATAAAATTCAAACTTCAAATGGCCGTTAAAGCATGAGATATAGACAAAGATTTTGGTACCATTAGAAAGCCATTTTCATATTATTTCTAAAAGCATTCAGTTTATATGCCGTAAAATGAAGTGGTTTTGAGCTATAGCCCAATGACTTGGGTGTGGTAAAACCACCTTTCCAGGATGCCAAATGGCGTCCTTCGGTTAAATATCTTTTTGTGGGTCACCCGGTATATAGTTCTGAGAATTTCTAAAACTTACCCAATTGCGAAAAATGACTTATGAGAAAGTTTTAGCTGTTTTATTGAACCAATCTTTATTTCAATTTCAAATAAACAACTTTTTAAATTGAATAAACTTTGAAAGTATATTAAATAAATAATGTTATGATATTCAAATACAGCTTTCAAAAGTTAATTAACCCTATGTCTCGTTTTCTTACCTTGCTTAATCAACAAGCTGGCATTTTCACACGATCGTTCGGTTGAAAAGTCAGGCTACATGTAAATCTAGCAGAAATGATTGCATTACGAGGGCTTTATTTCATTTTCCTGGGTAACAGTATTCATTAACTATTTTACCAAGATAATTTAATTATTTTTTCGCGAGGTTAAAAGTTCGAAAAATATTTTTGGATTATTTCTGGAAATATTCGGGAAACTTTCGCGAATGAAGAAATTATTTGATAAAATCCACGAAAGTTTCTCCGCGTGGGCCTCCATGGTATACTTAAAGTCTTGAATTTAAAAGTGTGTGACGTATTGCTATTGGAATTAAAAAAAAATTTATATTTTTTACCAATATTAACAGGCAAAATATTGATTTTAGTTGCCTAATAAAGATAGGATGTAATAAAATGACTTCACAATCTCTATAAGTAAAAAATGATTCTTTTGTAGGTTCCTTTGTTTGTTAAGGGCTTACCTTTTGTAAAAAAAACTAGGTTTCAGTTAGAGATGTTCTTCAGTTTGCATTTAATTTAGATTTCAATCTCGGTCATAATACACTCCCTCCTTCCTTCAAGGCTGATGTAAATAAAGTCAGCTACTGCTACGTACCATATATCAACAGAATAGGGTTGAGAGGGCATCAATACTGTTTTGGTCATTTTCTGTTATTTCTAACCCGACTACTTTTCAAATTACCCTGCTGTTGAGCTTTATCATTTCAGATGAATAATTTCTTTGTTGTGACCAAAAAAGTTATGACAAATAGACTAATACCAACCCACTAAATTTATTTCTTTAAATCAGATATAGACTTTCTTGTAGGGGTTTTAAGATCATTTGAAGCATGGGTGGTTGAAGGTTAACTTTACTCCGGGGGAATAAGGGACCTACCGGATGTGCGGCCTTTAAGGGTAGGTTTTTTGAGGTTCTGACAAAGCCCAGATGCTCTGTAAGGGTAGGAAATTGAGAAAGATTTTGCTAAAACTGTTTGTTAGTCTGTTAGTTTGTCTATTTGGATGAAAATGGCCGTAAAATTCACTGTAGGGGTCGGTTTTCAGCAAATTTTGCACTGCACTCTGTAAGGGTCCGATTTTGAAAGCCTAATTTTTCTCCGAACGTACCGTAGTTTTGAGATCGAGTGCTCTCAGGGACTCTGTACCTAAGTAGGTTCTTGAAATAGAGCTCTTGTAAGCTATAATTTGTTTTTTTTCTATGTTTTTTATTTATCACCACTGACAAAAGAATTTCCACCGGCTCACTGAGACTGGGGTGTGTAATCTGATCCATATAGTGTAGTATTTCAAGAATAAATCTTTCAATTATTAATTGGGTTTATGAGCACCCATAAATGGAGCACGTACTTGATGAAAATCAAGTCTACATTTAATTTGCTATGAGTTTACTTAGTAGTAACATACGCTAAACCAATATTGAAACAACTGACTTATAGTCTCCGAAAAGCTGATTAAAATTTCAAGTGCTTCTTAATAATTCTACATTATCTAAAGCAATTAGATGTGCAATAAATAAAATCTTCATAATTTTTTTCCGCTTTTTAAATTTTGATTTTTAAAGAATTTGATGTTCGTTAGACTTTTAAGGTATCATGTTCACTTTATCTTTATTTGGTATTATATACCGGGTGGTCCACAAAAAACTTCGGACGTTTGTTGGCCTGTCTTAGTTGATCAAAACTCGATTTCAATATT
>JAUJPO010061191.1:0-13206 GCA_032270745.1 Tiaropsis multicirrata | reverse complement strand
ATCATGTTAAGCATGATGAAATATTTTGGTGTAATTAAGCTGACATGCATTATATTGTACGATTTTGTCAATATTTTGTCAACAGGTGTCACTTTGTCAATACATGGCCTGTCACTTTAACTGGTCATTTGTAATTTTAAAGTTTATCTGCAGTGTGTCCATGTTTCCCGTAATTTATTCCGAAATATTCCTCCAATTCGGTCATCATTACCCTTAATGCATTGGGGGAATTGCCCATAATACAGTGTGACAACAAGAAGGTTTTTTACTTCATAGGTTTCTTTACTTTCAGATTTCTTTTCACAGGACCCTGAAGTTTTATTTTTCAAAGTTCAAATAAAATAGAGGGTAGTGTTTTAAAATAATATATGTCTGTGCACTGTCCTTAGGTGAGTCCAAGTTGATTTGTTGTTTTAAAGAGTCATATAAGGTATTGCATTGGCTCGTTGTAGCGCAAATTTCGGGAAATATCTAGTCGCATTTTAGCGAATCTTGTTTCATTCTCATTTGAAATGTTTACTTCTGTTTTGACTCGTTGCACTTTCTATCGTATTCTTTGAACAAAGAAACTTTCAAAAGGAAAAAAAGCTGTCACAAATCAGAAATTTGGGCATTAAGGCCAACCCTAAAAGAAAGTTCGTTTCCGCGTTACCGGCTAGGTGAGAAATACTTTTTTAGACCACCCGGTCGCAAAAAAGTTAATGAACTTTAGAATGGGTGTGAGAATTTCTGAAGTTTTGAAAAAGCAAACAAACAAACATCTATAGTTTTTGAACTTAAACACACCATCACATCTTACAGTCGATGGCCCCCAGAATACAGGTTAAATTTCAAATAGTTTTCTAAGAGGGCGAATTTGGAAATATTCAGTTTGATGTAGAGTTTTTCTTTGCTTGAAGTCAGGTAGCGTTTTTTTAGTGGCCCCTAAAATGCAAGTTTGGTTTTTCAGCAATAACTTTTCCGTCAATAATCTTCCACACTTAAAAAATTGTATTTCGTCATCGAATAGAATGTGCTATCATATAAAAAAGTTAAAATTATTTTTTCACAATGTCTACAGAGTTGGTTGTTAAAAGACACGTCACTGGCCCCTAAAATGCTGATTTAAATGAAGGCCACTGATTTCTTATCTTGGAGTTGAAAAATCGCGAGCACAGTTTCTTTAAAATAATATTTTTTTTTCAAACTCATTGCCAAAAAACAGAAGATTTTGGGTAAATCTTTATACCCTTTATACACTTGCTATATAAATTTTAGTTGGTTAACATTCATTAGCTGTACTGATTTACTTAGTGTTACTATATCAGATCAACAGATTGGAATTTTTTTGTAGCAATTGGATGTAAGAATGTACCGTACCCCATTATGTCGAGTTATTTTTAATACTTCGGTTTGTAGAATCAAAAGAACATTTCATAAACCTCTCTGTCGTCACGAAATCTTAAATTTCAACAAACCAGCATTCTGGGGGCCGTCTACTTTTCCGGCCTCCCGCGTGAGTTTCTTTTGTCACCCGGTAACGAAGAATATTTTAAGGTTGGCTTAGTTTTTCAGTTTTTTGAAATTCTATACAGTATTAGAATGCTAGAAATGATCCGTCAAAACCTTCACCCAGGTAACAATTCTTTTCAAATGGCACATAAGAGTAAATGTAAATGTACCGTAAAGTCAATTTGCTGGGTTAAAAGACCATATACCAAGTCACTAGTGCAAATCAAGAAAGTTGATTGGCTCGTAAAATAAATGTCGCTGTTTCTTGATTCAAAACAGCTTTTATTCCGAGCTTCGTTATTAATTGTGAAGTCAGAGCAATGCCAATTTTCTGGTCTTCTAAACAATCAACTGACTTTAAGGCGCGTTGTGGTTTTTGTTGATTGGTTTGAAAAACAGACAAAGTGTTGAAACCTCAGCACAGATTAGACAGTAGGACTACCTGTAGAGGGGAGGGGGTCGAATGAGCAGGGGGTGAATGATCTGAGGGTAAGACAACAAAATGGAGGGGGGGGGTCAAAATAAAATGAACTATGACCTATGGGCATCCATACTTAAAATGGGGGTAAAAATTCTTTCTTTGAAATACCTTGTACAGTCAATTTACGGGGAGGGGGGAGGTCATTATAAAATCCTTTTGGGGGTGAAAATTTTGAAAAAAATGCAACTTGACCCCATCCTTACAATTAAGCAAAATAATAGAATCTTGTAGGGAAATAAATTCAATTTTGAATTCCTAAACCCTCCAAGCAAATGGTTAAAATTTCCTATTTTAGTTTAAATATGTTGGGAATTCAAGCTACCGTATTTCCTCTTAATAGCGCCGCCCTCTAATAAGTGCCGCCCTCTAAAGAGCGTCGCACCTCTGAAAGCGGCGCTTTTTAGAAAAAATTTAAAAAACAGACCAGTGTGTTTTATTTGACTTCTATAGTTTTTTTGCTATTAAACTTTTCTAAATCTAAGCGACGAACACGAAGATATTGAAATTTAGTATTTTATTTCTTTTATAAATGTCTCAAAATAAATGTCTCAAAGTATAGGTTGTCAATTTCATGGGTTGTTTCTTTGATTTCTCAAGCTTTTATAAAGTAGGAAATCAAAAAATTTAAAAAGAGCGCCTCCCTCTGATAAGCGCCGCCCTCTAAAGAGCGCCGCACCTAAAATCTCGAAAATTTTAAGAGTGCTGCGGCGCTTGATTGAGGAAATACGGTACACGTTTTATAGTAGAACATCAAAATTTTGGTTGAGGCTGGATTTTCTCTTATTTTCCCAACCATTTTTAGCCATAGTAGCTATATCAAATGTATAAAGTTTGAATTACAACCGCTGATGAAAACCTTAAAAATGTTTGAAACTATCTCTGAGGTGTACTCCTAATGATTACATTTTACTTATGACACTGATTCTTTGGTTAGACCTACTTTAGTTTCAAATCAAATTGATTAAGATCGGGCGGGGTGTTAAAAAGCTTGAAAAGGATTGGAAGAAGTCATTGCATTGACGAAAACTTTGACTTTAAGGTCGGTCTCCAGCGAGAGCAGTGCGCGCCTGTCATGTTTCTCTGTTATAATTGGTATTTACGATAACATTACGTCAGTTTGTTACGTATAGTTATCTCCGGGACAAATCAGAACAGAGAAACATAGAAAGCGATCGCTTCACGCGCCGCTGCGAGTTGAGACTGACCTTTAGACGGCCGATCTTCTGTCGACTTTAAGGGCTTAGTGTGTATACACCCAAAAATTCGACCAAATTTTGGGTGACCATTCCTTTGAAAGATTTAGCAAAAATCTGCGTTTACAGAATTTTCTTTCATGAATTCCTTCATGAGTAATTGAAATTTAAATCTTCCCAATTTACAAGAAAGGCTTAATCTCGATGAGGAAAAAAAGATTTATTCTCCACCATTTAATTAAACTATTTGAAATTTTTATGCTTCGTTGATTTCTTAATTACTCATGATAGAATTAATTAAACAATTTTTTTCAAAAGCAGTCTGTTCCTAAAAATGTCAAGAAGGTGAAAACACAAGGTTTTATCTTCAAATTCCAAAAATTCGATTTTTCGCTGTGGTCAGAGCCCTTAAATCACAATAAGATTCAACAAGGCAAAACATCGACCGACTTAAGTGGGTTAAGTGGATTACAACATCTAATCTTAATCTTCAAAGGCAATTCTCTAATCTTTTCACATTTGTTAATGACATAAAGGACTCCTTGATGACATCAATAACTCATTAAAGGTTTTCGTTCTAAATTTTACAAATACGCATTGTTCTGACAGGTAACTTAACTCCCACCATTTAATAAGAACCAGTAAATTCCGGCTTGGATGCTCTTAACTTTGATCCACATTTTTTCAAATTTCCCACCTAGCCCATTTTTGAATTATATGCCTAAAATGCTTTCCTTGGTCTAGTCTTTCATTAGGAAAATTCCAATGCTCTAATTTTGAGTTCTTCGTAGAATTTCGCGGGATTAATTTTCGCGATTTTCACGATTTTCGCGAAATTAAATCCCGCGAAGTTTTATATTTCGCTTTTTGACCAAATCCCCTAGGAAAATGAAAGAAATTCGGTCAAAAACAGGCAAATTCACGAAGAAAAAAAATCATACGCAAAAAAAATTCGTTAAATTCAGTCTACGCGAAAATTAGTCCTCTGAAGGTTTTTGATAAAATTTACCACCAAATCTGAGGCTCGATGTTCTTATAAAATTGTTCTTATATAAAAGTTATAATGAAACTTCTAAGAAATAATTACATACTCCCTCACAATATGGCATTTTATCTTCTTGTAAAATATGTTGAATTTATTAGATTTGCACTTTCAAATGCATCATCATCATTAACTAGTTTTATGTGTCTAAAGAAAACAAACAAAAGAAATCAATTTGAAAGAGAATTAGTAGTATTTTGCTTTTTATTTCTAACGATTCATTAGTTCATTTTGTAGTCTCTATTTTAAACAAGCCCTTATCAAACAAGTGACAACCGTTTTACAGGAAAGACGTTCGTAAAATTTTCCACAGATGCAACTTGGCGTTTTTTAAATGATGGTTTTTCGTTGGTATTTTGGTATTTTGATTCGTTGTATTTATATTTTTACTCAGCGCACTTCTTTTGTTAAAGCAGGTAAGCAAAATCTCTTCATCATTGTCTTTAGTTTCCAGCTACTAAACGACTAGCTTAAGGCCTCTGCAAACCGGCCAACATGCTGGTCAACATTTCTACCAACAATGTTGGCTGGTTTGCGGTGGGCGCCAACATGCTCGAAAAAATATCAAAAAAAGTTGACCAACATTTATTAATACCAAACGATGTTGGTCGCCTATTGCTCAATTTGCGGTAGGCGATCAATAACATGTTGGCCATTACCTAATGAATGAACACATTTCGAAATGTTGGCCACCTGTTTTTTTTTTCAGAAGAGTACGTTGGAGAAATCACGGTATTAGTAACGTGGAAATCAAGTGAGTTATAATTTCATTTCATTTTTTGATTTCATTTTATTTTTTCACACAAAAGCGCTCTTGAAATCTGACAGGACAAACTGAATATGGGGACGTATTTAAGGGTGTTGCGTTGGCGTATAAAAATAATAGTATGCCATTGCAACAGCTTGTAGTGCTGACAACAATGAGTGTCCCGAGTGCAACGCTGGATATCGCTGACTCAGTACTTAGCACTATATAAAATGATCGACAAGAACCTTTAATTAATGGTCCTTTACTAATAGCTTGCTTTTCGTTCAGGGTCGTCTTACGGGTATATATTTATAGCAAAGTCCCGAAAAAGTAAGTCGCGTTAAAAAATATTTTACTTCCAGATGAATATTACTTCAGTGATGTCAAGGTCAATTGGACTGAGGCTCAAAGGCAATGTATTACCCGTAATGGAACCCTGGCAACAATCCTTTCACAAGAAGAAGATGATTTTATGCGTGATGAATTAAAAGAAAGGTTTGCTTTGCCTATTGAAAAAATGATATTTTTCTGTGATAGCGTTATGGTTTGGTTAGAAGTTTTGGCATTACTGGCATTATTTGTTTCCCCCTTTTAAAATATCGCTTATGTTAGCTGCTCTATAATACAATTATGTAAACTAACAACAATCTTTCCCTCTCAATTTTGCAGTAAATTTTGTGCTGTTGTGTTTTTTTGTTTTACGATTTCCAATATCCATCCTGCCAAACCTATCTCTTTTTTTTCGTTAGAAAGCTGTCTTCAGATCGTCCTATCAAATTTTGGTTGGGTGGCGTCAAAAGGAATATGACATATGTATGGAATGATGGATCGGCGATGACTTATAAAAATTTATTTGAAGGAAGGAGTAACGAGAGTAGCTACACAGAAGGTTGTGTTCATGTTGTTTACGCACATGATATTGTTGATGGACACTTTACTAATATCACTTACTTATGGATGTCAGGGTTTTGTGAAGATTCCCCAAAATCCTACGTTTGCAAAGGAAAATATCTTGACGGTGAGTGTTGATTCAACGATGATTGATTTAATTGCATGAATCAATTACTGTGTGATATAGAATGAAATCAAAATGATATCTACCGATTTGTTTATGCAATCTAACCCTTTTCAGACTAGATATAAAGGGGCGGTTCAAAAGGAGGTTATCTTTGGACCAACCTTTAACCTTTAATCTAGTTGTCATAGTCTACAAAATAGACAGCTCCAGGCCCTGAACGAAGGAAATTAAGACGTAGCTTAAGTTTGAAGTCCTTTTTACATGAACCTTGGTATACCTTATTATGAATGGGAGCATAGTCACAAGAAGAGAAGTCTGGAAATGGCAAGGAATTCTATTAGCCGATGCGATGTTATTGTTTACAAAAATGCTAGTGTCCAGGACATCGGACCTGCAAAAGTAGACAAATATGGTAAATTCGATGGCGTTCGCTTCGTTTCCCTTTTGTTTACGTTTTTGTTTTGACAATGTCAATTGTCTAAAGAACGAATCGACATTAGTGTTTTGACGACCGTTGCATGTCCATTGGGCCGTAGGCAAAAAGCTTAAGCGACGGCCCGACCGTTTCCATCTCTTCTTGTAATTATGATGGGAGAAGTAACACAATAATATTTATTTTTGATGACGCTACTCATCATATGATGATGTGTTTTGAAGATTTTTGTAATATTACGAAAGATTTATAGCACGTGAGAAATTTGAAAATAATCAAGTTTTTTTTAACAAGATTTTGTCACTTTACATTTGATTACTTTTTAAACCCCTCTTTTCAGAGACTGGAAATCTCATTTCAGCCCTCTTAGAAACTTTAAAAGCTTTATTTTCTGCTCAAAATGTAACAAATATGTCCCGTATAAATACTATAGAAATAGATAATAAATAGATTCAATTCCAATAGCAATACCAATTATCCCTACAACAACGACAGCCACAGCAACAGTGACAAATACAACAGCAACAGCAACAGCAACAAATACAACGACAGCAACAGATACAACAACAAAAGCAACAGCAGCAACATCAGCAACAAATACCTCAGCTACAACAACAAATACAACGACAGCAACAGATACAACAAAAAACGAAACAGCAGCAACACCAGCAACAAATACAACAGCTACAACAACAAATACAAAGGCAGCAACAGATACAACAACAAAAGCAACAGCAGCAACATCAGCAACAAATACAACAGCTACAACAACAACAGACGCTACATCAACAAGTAAGTTTCCTCTTTAACTCATCGATTCGATAGAATTAAAGCTTCATCAAAACTTAAAACCATTTACTATTTCTTGTAAAAGTTTGGTACAGTGTAAAAGTGGTGTTTAAGTCACATATAAATACTTTAGTTATAATCTGCGTGGGCTAAGAAACGTCTAGAGTTATGACGTCAGAGGAGCAAAATAGTAAAAACCACACGGGTTTCAGGGCAATAACGCATTACATATGCGACCGTTCAGGAAACGTTTTGTAATTTTCTTACCTTGAAAAACTGTTTTCTCGACAGCAAAATCAATTGGGCAGCATTTATAAGGTCGGTCTTATTGCAGCGCAGCGCTCGATTTTAATTTCGCAAAAATTAAATTTCGCCAGCAAATATTCCGCGAGTTAAGAGTTTTAAAAATGACGTGTGGGTTTAATTTTGCGAATGACCCTAATAAAAATGGACATATTTTAACAACATTGCACTTTTAAAAATTTTACGTGGATTTTATTTCCCGAATCGAACATCCCACGCGATTTCTCAATACATTGGAATTTTCGCGAAAAGGGCAAAATATCGCGAATTCACGATAAATTTACTCTCGCAAAAATTAATCCGATTAAAGTAACAGCTACATCTATCAATATACTTCGGCCGATATAGAACAGTAGCGAAACTGTATCTAAACTCTAAGAAGTTTATTTTTCCTTTTCTTGTAATATTTTTTTTAATTCAAACATTTAAGGAAACAAAACACATTGTGGTACCGAAGTATTTGGTCAATTTACTTCAAAGGGTGAATATTTCTACCCATTTTCAATCGTTGGTACTAAGATTTCTAAACCATGTTTTTATGGATCTGCTGTTCGAACTTTCGAACTGAAGAGAACTTTCACGCGAACATGTCTAAGAGGAGGCATTTGGTCTTCTGTTGAAAATGACAACTGTTACACAAAGACATCCCGTGATCTACTTAATCTACAAGTAAGATTTTTTTTCTTAACGACTTTTGCCATTATATATTGTGCACTTTACCCCTACAAATTTCAAAAGTAAAAATTATCTTATTCCGACGCAAAACTGTGACGTTCCGCCGGTCAGGTTAACTTTCTTGAGGCTTTGAAATCTCTGACAAGGTCCCAAAATCTTAAATCCAACAAATTTGCGCTGATAGATTCGGGTTTTTAATTTCAGTACTTTTTTCCAAAAACTATTTGATTTATTTATCTTCAAGTTTCTGACAGGGTCCAAAAATCTGACAAATTTGCCAATAACTTGACAAAAATAAACTTACACCCTGTGCTCCACTTTTCGTCAATGTCAGTTAAATAACTTGTACTTTTAGAATGCAAGTGTATGTACGAGTACGACAATAAACAGAACCAATTGTACGACGTCTGAAGAGCTGACAATAAAGCTGTATATCATTGTTCACAATACACCAACAGATATCACCAAAACAGATGCGGTAGTAATCACGGGAATCATCGAAGGTATTGCGGAGGGTATCGATAATGTACAAAACAAAACACGACTAAAAATCGGTATGTAGAGTAGACTTAACTTTAGAATTTTCCTTTATAGGAAATTGCTGGCTTATTGGGATGGTAAAACAATATTATCTCCAATAAGGTCCTTTTTAATACAATTGCCTCGACATGACAGGCAGACAGGCAGGCAGGCAGATAGACAGGCAGATAAACAGACATGCAGGATGAGAGAATCTGATCAAAATAATGCGCTATCTTTTCAGATTTTGAAAAAAACCGTCGCTGCAACCAGTATCATTACTACAGTTTCCAAAGAAAGAAATCTGCACATCATTCATGCAAGTTTGGAAAAGATTGCCGATAAAGCTGTCACGTTTTTGCCTGTCGGGGCAGAAATTAAAATTTCAACACGTAATGTTGGTTTCATCGGTGCAAAGATCAAAAGAGAAGACATCCCTATAGGTTCCATCGTAACTGAAAGATCACTTCAATCAAGTATTCTGACAAACACCTCTCATATGGACACATCAAAATATCAAGCTCTGATCAAAATCCCAGCATCTGCTCTGAACCAATCCAAGGAGAATGTTTCGTTGCATTCTTTTATTTATCGATCGAATAAAAGGAATTTCCGTCAGAACAACCAGAATCAAACTACAGCCAGTCACATACTATCTATCACCATTAGTGGACAGAAGATCGAGAATCTCAAATCACCAATCAATATAACATTCCAGGTTTTTTCAAAAGCCATGAATATGACACCCAACTGCAGTTTTTGGGACAAAGAAAAATGTGAGTTAAATCCCTTTAAAAGTTTTGCCAAAGATTCCCGCCAAAATTTGCTACCCTAAGGTACACACTCTGTCAATTCTGCCTATATAGAACTCCTGATATCTTAGAAAATACCTTTTTCTCAGATGCTTGGTCAACAAGAGGCGTGCGGACTATTCGAATTCCCGAAGACAAATCTGTTTTATGTCAAACAGACCATTTGACAAATTTTGCTTTGATCATCGATGTTTCACAAACACAAGCGAATCCATTGGCTCTTCGGATGATCACGTGGGTTGGATGTGGAATCTCATTGGCTGGTTTGATACTAACCGTCATTTCATTTGGTGCATTTAGGTGATTATCTTTTTACCACTGGGCGAAAATGAGAGATTTCCAATAGTGGAAATATAATGAAATATCATATTTCCGCGAATTTCCAACCATTGGAAAGATGATATTTCCATAAATTGGAAATATAGTAAGATGACTTTGTGATATTTCCAATTTTTAGAAAGGTCATATTTCCATTATTGGAAATTGCCCGAAAACATTTTGTCAAATACTAACCGCTCATACTACACACCATAAATCCTCTACTTTATATTTGAATTTGTACCTTGTTTTCAGTCAGCAAAATTTATATCTATGTGATTATTATAATATTATATTTTTTGTTTACAGTAAGCAACGAAAGAGACTGGTAGCTAGGTTGCTTATTTGCTTCAGTCTATCGCTCATAACAACCATGTTCCTATTCCTACTTGGCGTAAACGAAACAAAGTCAAGAACAACTTGTCAAGTGATGGCTGGCTTAATCCAGTACTTCTTGTTGGTCACATTTTTTTGGATGGCAGCCCAAGGAATCAGTCTTTACAATAGTTTAGTTCGACTTATGACAAAGAGAATTTCTGATGGAAATTTCTTTATGGGAAGTTGCATCGTCAGCATAGGTAAAGGGGTTAAGTTTGATTTATTAAAGATTTTAACATATTGATTTGTACCTTAATGGTGATCCGGCTTCTAAATATTTTGACTTTAAGGTCAGTTTTGACCGTGAATCCAACATATTGTTTCTTGTGGATGGTAGATTTGCTGCTAAAACTGGACACGCGTTTTCATGCAATTCCGTTAAGGAGAGCCTGTACATTACAGAGATTGATGATTTCTAAGGATTTCATTTATGATAGACTATTCAATGTTTGTGTGCTGCCAAGAAGATGCACAAGATCTACTTTAGATAGTCGGTAGATTTTTGCCGTGTCGAATTAAATTTATTAAGATCTACAATCAAAGCTTTTGTTTGAAAAGGAGTGAAAGAAGTTACTGTATTTAGGACAGCAGATATATTTTGCTGACTTTAATTCCCAATTTGATTCGACACTAATTTTCTAACTTTAAGATACTCTATTTTTCTTTTAGGAGTTCCAGCAATTATTGTCGTTATCTCCGCATCCGTTAAAAGCAGTAGTTACGGAGATGACAGCTTGTAAGTAGCATTTTCAGGAGATTTTCATATCTCTGCCGCCTTAACATTTTTAAACATTACATCGAAAAAAGAAATTGGTAAATGATGGCGCATGTTGAAAACTTTTCCCGTCTTTTTTCATTTAGATGTTTGGTCCATGGTTTGGCGTTTTATATTGGCTTGCTCTTACCAGTATGTTTTATCATCTTACTCAATATCATTATACTGGCTCTGGTATTACGCAGTGTTCACAACACACCTGCCAACATTCGATCATCAAAGAAAAAGACAAGCAAAAAGCAAGACATGCTTAAATTCACAAAGATCACTATGGCTTGTTCAGTGTTACTCGGATTGACTTGGCTTTTTGGTGTTTTAGCTGTAGGCAAACTGACCACAACGATGCAATATTTGTTTTGTATTTTCAACTCGCTTCAAGGATTGTTTATATTCATATTTTACACTTTCACTAACGATGATATCAAGAAAGAATGGTTGAATCTTTTAATAGGATGGGAAGATTTCGGCATCTTTGGCCTCACTTTTGGTAAGGGTCTTAAAAATGTTTGATTCTTAAATTATCTACTTTTAAATGATGAACAAATGAAAACCCTTAATTAACTGGTAGCTAATATCTTAGACAGAGAAAGACATAAAATGACCCCTTCTACTCAACTGGATAGTTTTCCATGAAGTATTTTAAAGGCACGAAACATTGTTTTAACGTGTCGAAACAAAGTATTTCTAAACGTTCGAAAGATATTTGGGCGTCGAAACAACGTCGTGTGTCTGCTGGGAAGTTTATTTTGACCTGTTCTGGTCACGTTTTTTTTAAACAGAGGCTAGACAAAATGGCTTTGGTCAAACTTATCGTTCTATAATCAAAGAAACATTGATTTTATTTTGTTTTGCAGCAAAGAAAAGCAGCCTGGACATCAACAATGGATCAGCAAGTCAACCTAAGGATACCAAGATGGCCAAGATTAAATCAACAACAATATACAATAATAGTGTAGAGGAGCCAAGATATGTTGATTCAGATTTTCTGAAACGAAATCCTGCTTTCACAATTGAAAATGAGGTTTTTGAAAAGGATCTGAATGCTGAAGAAGACGAAACTCCTTACCTCATTCCTGAAACATTACATCATGAAGATTTAAATAAATCAGACACTGCAAATATTGTTGGTAACAAAGATCTTAATCAATCAGATGTTGAAAGCGGTGAACAAATCAACTACAAGAACCGTCAGCTCTATCGCGATCAACCTTCAAACAACTCAGATAAGACAGAAATCTCGCAACGTGTTAACAAACAAGAAGAATCAGATTCGATTGGCCAGATTTGTAATTCAAAAGCTCAGTCAAATGAACTAGCCGATTTACAATCTAAAGAATTTGATCAAAAAGTGAAATGTTATGTGTTAATCAAAATCAAGAAATGTTATTGTAATGAGAATAATTCAGACGAGCTCACATTCAAACCGAACAAGCAAGAAATGTTACAGTCTGAGCCACTACATCAAAACTTGAGTCCCCCTTCAGCGGTAGAAGCATTACAGCAGCACAACCAATGCCAGAGTTGCAAAGAAAATGAAATGACAAAGGTGAGGAGAAATGCAGAGAAAGATCTCAAACCTGAATCCAACAAACCCTCATCAAAGAGAAACCAAACTAGCCAAGAGTGGCGCTGTTTCCTCCTCAAGGAAGGGCATTGATTCGAAAGGGAATTTTAGAAAGTCTTTTAAAACCAATGATCAAAAGCATCATTTAGAAGAAGAAGAAGAATAAGAAGCAGCAGTTGAGGATGTTCTATTTTCACCAGACGACAAAAGAGAATCAAAACCATATCGATCACAAGCGTTGATGACAAAACATTTCCAATCACTGTTTTGAATAAGTCCATCGATATGCATCTTTTGACTTTTATTTGCTATGACCAGATGCCGTTTTTTTCCTAGTCAACCTTTACAATGCGCGTCCCACACTTTGACTAGCTCATGCTCAATAATTTTTCATTCAATTCTAAACAATGTAATATGTGTTTTTAGTTGACAGTCTCTTGGAGCCGAACACTATTTTTTTCATTAATATTTTTATTCCATTAGAGAGAGGAAAGCCTAATTTAAATTTTGAGGCATACCGATGGTTCAGTGATGGTCGCGTTTAATAGTTATTTTTTTGACACAGTGTTTCAATACGGAAGCTTGTTAGTGCATAGTCACAAGAAGAGATAGTCTGGAAACGCTTGAGATCCTATTGGCCGATGTTATTGTTTACAAAAATGCTAGT
>JAUJPO010061180.1:0-13208 GCA_032270745.1 Tiaropsis multicirrata | reverse complement strand
TGACATCGTCAGGAATTCCAGCGATTTCAATGTTGTTTCTTCTTGTGTATTGCTGATGTTCTGCTGTATTTCTCTCTACTTCAATAACGTTGTCAAGTTTGTATGTTTTACTTGCAACCTTTTTCAACTGAACTTTAAAGTTTTCGATAATATCAGATTTTGATTTCAAATCCTTTTTCAAAATGTCTATTTCGTTTTTCATGACTTGATTTTCTCCTTGAAGTTTGGTTAAAATGTCATTACTTTTGTCAATTTTCTGGGAAAGATCATGTCTAATCTCTCTCATTTCATGGTATATCATCTCCAAGGTAATTTGTTTTGTGGGGTCACTATCAAAAAGAGTCTGTGAAGAAATAGATACTTCCCCATTTTTTCCTGTTTTGGAGTCTTGTGTCTGTTCCATAACAAGTGAATCATCTTTTTGTAGTTGTGTAGAATAATCATCAGGTATATCATCAATAAGCTTTTCAAGTTCTTTCTTCTGCTTTCTTGTTTGAATTATAGACATTATCAAGATCCAAAATCAAAAATCAACAATCAAAAAATCAAAAATGGCTCGAGAAATTCAACGCCTATTTTTTAAGCGCCAAAAATTTTGAACACGTCTGCACTCCGCAACTCCGAATTGTAACTATGTAAATTCGCCTGGGGACGAGTTTTTAGCCTAAACGAGAAATAATGAGACGTTACCACAAAAATTCACACGAGTCACTCTGTTTTTTTATAATGACGTGATCGTACATTGGATACCCGTTTTGTACGCTTCAAATTTTTGGTATCCCATTTAAAGCCAATTTTCAGGTTTAAAAGACAGTTCAATACCTTATCGGACAAAAAAATGTCGGACTAATTTTTCGTCGGACTAAATTATTCGCCGGACAAAATTTTCGTCACCCACATTTTACGTTCTAGACAATTTTGATAAAGTTTTCTCTTTTTTTATTCTTTTGCAGGGTATTTCTGGTACACTGGCCTACTTATCGGTGAAATTTGTACAAGAATGGGGAGTGTATTCCAATTTGACAGCAGACTCGTATGCTATAATACCAGCAGGAATTATCATGGCAGTGGCAATCATTGTTTTTGTTTCTTCTATCGTTGGATTATGTGGTGTGCACTTTGAAAACAGATGTACTCTGGGAGCTGTAAGTATCTGATTGTTTGCGTTTGAATCCTCTGAACATGTTACATAATTAGTCTCTATTTTTTAAGTATGTCCCTTTTAGTGATCCAAAAACCTACCATAAATCAAAGTTTATCTGATTGTTTGCGTTTGAACACTCTAGTATTTTCACAAACTCAGGGAAAATTCAAAGAGATAAAATTAAAAAAAAATCATATTTTTAGTTGAAACTTCTATTAACTTTTTGTTGGTATTTTTTCGTTGAACAGATGTACTCTGGGTTTTGTAAGTATCACAGTCGCGGATATACAGGCGTTTGCTTTTGCTCTTATTCCTTATTTGGAAGTTAACACTCTTCGTTCAAAGTACACTCTTCGTATTTTCTTATGCATACTAAAGTGCTGCAAATTTTCAGAGCTTTTGCTTATGGCATTAGGAAATTAGAAGTATGCAAACTTTGACGCAGCCTGGTAGTTTCGGCGAATGAGAAAACGAAAGTGGTTCATATCTTGAGATATGAAAGTTTTTGGCCAAAACTTTATATCTCAAAATTGACCAGTATAAAATTTCCGATCGATTGATATATAATATGACTATCCTTGGCGTGAAGAATATTCGACCTTTTCTTAGGGGATCGTCCAAGGAGGTCTATTGTTAAAAATCCGCCATTATGGACTTCTGCAGGTGATTCAAATAACAGCTCCAACTTTTTCTGACCCTCTAAGGTATATACTTTCATAATCAGAAGTCAAACCGACTATGCGCGGACTTTTCGACGGGACCTAACTGAGCGCCTAGAGTATTTCTCTTAATCCTCACTGTAAGAATATAAAATATTTTTATCTCTTCACTTATGAGAGTGCTAAGTATCTGATCCTTTGAACACCCCAGTTTTATCACAACCCCAATGGAAGTTCATTTTTCCTTCAAAAAAATTAATTGAATATTTTCCTTTTATTACTATTAGTGCTAGTGGGAAACTTTTCTTTCCCTGTGGTCCCACGAGAGTATGGAGCTGCCAAATTGAGCCCATTGTAGTTTTCCGTAGTAAAGTCTCTTAAACGAGTTTTGAGAACGAAGCATCGAGACAAAAATTAGTCTCTTTTATTCAAGCAATCTTTAGAGATTTTTGTACTAAAGAACTACATGGTCTCAATTCGACAGATGAATTATATACCCCTGTAAGATTGATTGCGGGTGTTAAATATTTTTCTCTTTTTATTAAACTTCTTGTTTAGAAGTGTAGTGTCTTTTAGTTTGAAAAGATTACACGCGTTCAAACAGAGTCAACTGTTAATTTCCCTCGGTATCACCCAAATAAAAAGACAATGCTCAAAGGCTAAACACCATCCTCTGGGGTGGGATATCTTCGGCTTTACACTAAATCCATTGTGCATTACTGGCGAGCCTAGCAAGAACATGAAAGCCTTTTTTGTACACTTCAAACTCTTTAGATAGCTGATAAAACAAATAATGGGTTGAAATAAGCTGCAAAAAGAAAGACCAGTGGATTACTGACCTGATAACATGGATTGCATGGGTTTAGTAGATAGGCTTTGGTTGATTTCTTTTTCCCAATCTTTCCACACGTCAGCACCACCTCGCTATTTTTCATGTTTTTCGAAATCTTTTAGCCTAACTTGAAAGCTTAACGCGCCTGTTTTGAGAGAAAAATGTGCAAATGCCTAAACGCTTTTTGGTCAGCCAAATCTGAGCATTCATTTATGGTAGGATTTTTTATCACTAAAAGGAACATACCTTATCGGACAAAAAAATATAAGACAAAAGTGACGAAATTTTTTGGAGGTGACGAAAATTTTGTCCAACGAAAAAAAAGTCAAAAAGTTTTTTAGGCTAAAATTTGCGGTTTTTGGACAAAAGTGTCGAAAATATTTGTGTCCAACGAGTAATTTAGTCCGACGAAAGATTAGTCCGACATTGTTTTGTTTGATAAGGTACTTAAAAAAATAGAGACTTAATTTTATACACATGTTTGCATATGTTTATGATATTTGCTTCTCACGACCCGCATATCGGAAGAAACAAAACATTTTCCTGAAGTACTGGTGATTATATCTGTATCTTTTTTCCCCTAAATTCTGAGCTTGAAAAATAATTTTTTATCTTGTAGTTTGTATCGTTATTGGTCTTCTTGATGGTGCTGGAAGTGGTGAGTGGATGTTTGACCTACGCTTGGAAAGATAATGTAAGTACCCAATTCCCTTACACGGTTAACCCGGGAGAAGTTTTCGTTTGCTTGCCAAGTGAATTGATACGTCAGCAAGAATAGAAACACTGGTCTCCCGTACAGGTTTTTTTTTAGCTAAAAGATGAATCCAATTTTGAAAATATATAACAATACGAATAAACTATGAAAGTTCTATTAGGGACTGCGACCACAGCTTTTTACGACATAATATGTTTAATTACTAGTCATTTGAGACCTTACAATCATGCTAGCCTTTTGTTTATAGTTTTTAGTAAATAAAACCCATTATGAAAGATGATAATCTTTGACGCCCTGGAAAAAAGTATATTAGGCAAAAAAAGGGTACTGAATGTGCCGCTGGTCAGAGTACCTTTTTCGGTTCTCGTGAATCCCTGACAGGATAGCAAACACTGGACAATGGAAAATCAATCCCTTGTAGGGAAGTATCCTTTAAAAAAATCGCCTAAATTTATCCCACGTATTAAGGTCGTTTTTCGAAACCCTAGCGGCACACCCCTGTCGGACCCTGAGTTCATTACCCCCACTGGCTTTTACGGTGTTTTGTTACTCCATTATATGTAAATGTAGATTGACGAAGGAATTTCCGCTATTTAGTGCATATATTGTACCCGTTCGTTGTTATGATTTTTCTCTGGTACTTTTAATCTCCCTAATAAGTAAGTTTGCGACCGCAGTCGAGGGCAACCCGAAGGCTCCCTTTTCAATTAACTATCTACCCGAAGGTGGGAGAGGGCGCCACTCCTTTCCCTGGATTTCTCCACTTACCCTCGCTCTAATCTATTAATGCTGAGTGCCAAGCAGGACAACAGCGAGTACCAGTTTTCAAGTCTTTAGTCTGACCCGGCTGGGGTTTGAACCCACAACCCTGTGAACGGGAGGCGAACACTCTAACCATCATCGCCACCAATCTCCCTAATATACTGTAATACCCACCATAATGTAGATCGATAAGGACTTGCACACCAACTTGAAGAAATCGTTTGATGCATACTACGATAAAGAATTAACGACACAACACGCTTTCGATTACATGCAGAGACACTTGAGGTGTTGTGGTGTAGATGGTTCTGGTGATTGGAGTATGAATACTACCTTTCCACAGGACCACCAGCATCGCATACCTGGTTCGTGTTGTGTCCATGATACTGGTGCTGACTGCAGTCAATACGAGAAAAATATTTTCAAAAAGGTAAGCAATAACACTAATCGCTTTCTTAGAATTTAAATTGGCGCCCTAACAGGTAACAACTATCTTGGCGTGAACTCACCGACAATATACAGAACACCGACTTTTTTGGGCGGATTCTTTAACCGTAAACTATCCAAAGAATATTAAAGAATTCACCCTAAGTTTCCTTTACTGACCAAAAACTGTTGCAGAATCCCCCGATCAGCAGTTAAAGAACTTAGGCTTGTCGTTAAAGAACTTGACCCTCTTCCAATCAGTTAAATACAATCACGTGAAAAACACAGTGTAACTGCTCTCTTAAACCCCAATCAATGCTTTTGAAAGAGGTCTGTTGACATATGGTAAGTAGCAATAGTTGACCTTATTTACATCCACTTTGAAGGAAAGACCACGTTTCTAAAAGTCTATAGACCTTTTGTCCTTGATTGTACCTCGATTCACTCACGTCAGCGACCACTATTTAAATTTAAATTTATCATTGATAGGGTTGTTACACGCAAGTGTTGGAGAATTTTCACCGTATATTACGATATATCATTGGTGTTGTTATCAGCTTTGCTGTTTTTCAGGTTAGTTGATTGCTCTTACCCGAATTGGGCTTTTCCAGAAGGATGAAGGATATCCAGGGGGTAAGAATTTGAAAACCAAGGATATTTAGGGGGAGGGTTCGAAAAATTTTGAGTGAGAATTTGATAACCAAGGATATCCAGGGGGGTTTGAAATTTTCAATATCCTAGCATATCCAGGGGGTGGGGATAAAAAAAACAAGGATATCCAGGGGGCGGGGGAGGCTCGAAATTTTCAATATCCTAGGATATATGTGGGTAAGAATTTTCAACACACATATCCAGGGGGTTGTTGTTATAAGAAAAATCGACATCCTCAATCTAGGCGGTACGGATTTTTTCTGGAAAAGCCCATTTTAATAGCGTATACCGGTTATCCCAGAATATAAGTTTCAATGGTTTTCTAATTAATATTTTTATTATATAGAATACCTAACCGGAAAGGCTTTTTACTTTTTTACTTCCAAATTTTATAATTGGCAAAAAACTTTCCTATTTTACACATCAGTCTTTTTTAAGAAGATAAATGAAATAATATTTATCAAACCCGGGGGCGAATGTATTATATATCACCAGTTCAGAGACTTGCGTTAACGTTAAAATGAGTCACGTTCAGTCAAGTTGGGATGTTTTGGAAAAACATTTGTTTTCGGTCCGCGGCCGGGTGAAAGTTTTTTTCGAGGCACCCGGCCGGCTTTATTATATTTTTATATGATTTATTTATGTATATGTGATTTTTGTTTTAAGATCATTTAAAAACGTATGAAAAATAATTCAAAAGATACCATACATCCATGAGGATTCAACATTGTTCGGAACAGAGTCGGAAGAAAAACTTAAATCACTCAAGAAAAAAAAACTCTGGGTGAAACAAACAATTTTTTAAGGATGGCCTAAAATGCCCCGGGGCTACCATAACGAGAAAAATAACTTTAAAACCCCCCTGTGTTATCTTTCTTTTCTGGAACAACTCATATTTTCATTTACAGCTCATCGGTATTATGATGTCAGCTTATTTGATTGTCGTTTTGAAAAAGAACGGTTATATACGAATACTGGAAAATGGTAACCGAGCTACTAGATAATTCATTCTACAGTGGAATAGAAAATAATACAAACATTTTTCTGCTACAAACTTGGAAACGTTGGACGTATTGGAAAAAGAATGATTACCATTATGAGTAAGCACGCAGTTTCGAGAAATTTGTGCTCTGACCCTAAAAAAAAATAAGTAAGACGTTTATTGCAAGATTCGATAATTTCTTTAAGCTAAAAAGCTTCACCCTCGGCCCCAGGGCTACATACCCCACTGAGGCCCGGGGAGGAGGGGGGCGGGTACTTAGGCAAAAAAGGGTACGGGGATGTGCCGCTGGTCAGGTTACCTTTTTTCACCTAGAGTCCCATTCAGGGTCCCTATTTTAGCTATCCAGAGTCCCATTCAGGGTCTCAAAAATACGAAAATACAAAGGTCTGTCCCTCATAGATTTTTTGGGAAAAAGTAGAAAACTTTGAGAAAATTTTGGCACTTCAGTACTATTCAGGGTCCCTTTTTCGCGAATTTCGAGTCCCACGTAGGGTCCATTTTTCGAGCCCCAGCGGCAAATCCCCTTCGGCTGACAAGGGTAGTTTAGTAGGATAGTAATGTATTTTCCTAAGTTTCCTATTGAATTATTTTTGTTGTAAATACACTGAACTTTTGAGAGGATGATAGTAAAAGGACTTACCATATAATGTATCTGCCAAATTGAGCCCATGTCGTTCCTTAGTACAAAAGTCTCTAAAAATTGCTTGAATAAAAGAGACAGATTTTTTTCTCGATGCTTCGTTCTCCTAACTCGTTTAATAGACTTTACTACGGAAAACTTCAATGGGCTCAATTTGGCAGCTCTTACTGGAAGCCTTATTCATAAATTGCTATACAATAGACCTTTTCATAAATTACGTCACGACCAACGACTGCCTCGTTTTCATACAATTACCAAGGTGATTATGTCTCACGGTACTCAAAATATGACACATCAATCAATGGAGTCAAGTTTTGATATCCTCCCTTGGGATTCGGTTACCATAGCGCTCAATTCAAAACGAGCCAGTCGTTGGTCGTGACGTAATTTATGAAAAGGTCTTTTAGCTTAATGCACGGTAAGGTAAATATTTTTATAAAAGTTTTTATTTTTTAAATGCTTTTATAATACATAAATAATTTAAATATATTTTTATATACATTATTTTTCTATCCAATAAAAGCAAATTTGGTAAATAAATATTTTAAGACGAAAAATTGAAAAAATGTCATTTTTGGAGTGCAAAAATTTGACTTTAATTTGCTTTATATTGGAGTTATTTATTGGAGACACACGAACATTGATAAAAGCGGATCAAATACTCGGTAAGCAGTCTTCTATACCGTTTTCCGTTATTTTTTCGTCGAAAACCCGAAATACCGTTAAAAATATACCAAACCCCGTGACACCCCATTATCTCGGATGCTCCCTTATATAGAGGATTTGAACGAAAGTACAAGTCCCTGATTTTCCAACAGTGTCAATCTTTCATATTTAAGGGTCTATTAAAACTAAAACGACTAGTTTACAGTCTATGTGATTCACAAAGCTTCATCGAGCAAGTTACGTTTTTGCTCGAAATTTTGATGTGATTGTTACATGGTATTTTAATATGATTGGTTGATGGCCTTTCTACCTTAGTTAAATCATCATTACCGTTATCTATAATTTAACATAATAACTATGATCATGTTATCCCCATTGATTTGTAGCTACTCTCGGACCCAGTCACAATCTAATCTTATTTGTCCTATTTAGTTTCTCATCCTGTAACTTATACATTTTATTTACTATATTTGTTTGCTCCATAGCCAAGCCTCTTTTCTCGTCAGTCAGCTTAATCTATAGATCAAAAGTTTAGCATATATATTATCATATACCTTCATGTAAGAAGAATAAAAAAGAAAAAGAAAAGAAAAAGAAAAACGTAAAACTATCCACACGGGAGTAAAATCACGTGACAAATTTCGAGTAATCACGTGAAAAGTTTCGAGTAATCACGTGTTTTTGTTGTTGTTTTTTTATTTTGAAACCCGTGTATTTACATAGGTTGCAATATAAAGTAGTAACGGAATTCAAGTTCTTTTAGGACACTTCCGTATTACAAAGATTACATATGTCATGGATATTTTGAATCCTTTGGATTTGGGCAAGTTATCATTCTTTTGTCATTTTGTGAAAGGAGACAGGTGTTTTACAATTTCGTTTGCGCAGTAGTAGCAGCAGCAGGTACCGTGTTGATATTGTTATTGTTGCTTGTGTTGACTTGTGAAAATTCTGCTATAGTATCATTTGTTCTACGCTCTAGGTGAGTTCTTCGGATTTTCGATTTAAGCATTCTCCGAACGGGCCGGCAAAAGTAGATGTAAAATACGGCGTCAGTTGTATACGCCACACATATCAAGACGTTCACGATTTGGACTAACCATTCAGGAAGTTCCGTGTTTGCTAGCTCGAATCCAAAGTAGATATAGTCTGAACTAAACCAACATATGATAAAGGAGAAGACGATAAGTTTTGGTACCAGGGTTGCTTTTTGCATGCGATTCTTGAATCGATCCGACTCTGCGCCGAACAACTTCTTACTTCTAGTAGCTATTACTTTCACCATGGTGATGTAACAACACGTGAACGTCAAAAGTAAGATACCATCTATGATTGGCCAGAAATACAACACTTTAGTACGGCTGAGCTTTGTTTTTGTGTCTTGCGTCAGGTACAATGTGACTGTGACCAGTATCGCCATGACAATGACGCCCCATATTACTTTATTGGTTGCTTTGTTGGCTCGTCGCATTTTATACTTGAAGCTCAACCAAACATAAACCGCGCGGTCGATCGTCATGGCCATTAGGATCAATAACATTTGCATGGTGATAAAACCTGTCCGAAATATATCCAAATAGAAAGCAACTTTGCCGTATGGTTTGGTCAGTTGGATGGCAATCTTGGTAGCGTTCATTGCAATTTCGATGCTGCTTAACCATAACAGATAACGACCTTGGATGCGTTGGTAACGTTTCATGAAGTTGACAGTCAGTAAGAGATAGATTCCAAGGGAATGGAAAAATATGGGTACTATTCGAAATAATATGAAGAGGGTTAATTTCCATGGATCCATAGTTGTGTTGATACAGTTTAGTGTTTTCTTTGATTGATGTACAGTCAGTCTCTATAGTATTCAATGTTGTAACCAGCGATTTTTTCTTTCTTTTTGAAACGTTTGAAATCACCACTGCAAAATGTTGGTATTAATGATTCGATTCAAATTATCACTTTTGTCTTCTTCGTAATGTTTATAGAAGTTTTCTTCTCCAAGAGTTTTGACCACTCTCTCTCTCTCTCAACTCAGGATCGACACATTCAACTTTCGATACCTTGTTTAAGCTTAGATACGAGACGAATGCTGCTGTTTGTTTTCGTCCACTGTACATTTCCTGGACTGATGTGTCAGATTAGATCTTTTCGTTTCGGTCGTCTCCACACATGAAAAATTTGCATTCACTTGCAAGTCATTTTCTCTCTATAATTGACAAAAACAGTTAAAGTTAATTATAACAAACTTCCGTCTTAAACCTTGTCATGGACCAGACCGGTTTTTCTTTCTTAGAACTAATTTGTTAATGATTCCCTAATGACTATACATTTGACGCAATGACAATATTAAGCGATGGCACGTATTTCTATATATGAATTAGATGTCCCTCGGGACTTTTTGCATTTATAAAAGTAGAAAGCGATGAAGCTCTTTTGATACTCGTCATTGTAAATTATGAAAGTATGAAATTGAGATGTTATGTGAAGAGTTATTTAGAGAAATGAGAAGATTTATTTATTCATCGATTCATAGCAAAAGGCTTCAACATTTTCTTGGATGACTTTTCCGGATGTTTGCCACTAGCACTAGTTTTGTTGCTAAAAAGTCGAAACTTGTGGCAAACATGGGGTAAATTTTCTTTTCATGAAATTCAAGGTAGCTTTTTGGTCTTTTTTATCAAAAAACCATACTCAATCCATGATCGGGGTATGTGACCTGACAAAGCCCAGGTGCAGTGTAAGGTAGGAAATTTGAGAAACTGGCCGAAAAATGCATAAAACTATATAATTCCATCTGTTAAAATGATTGAATAATGTATATTACTGTCATTTTCATATGTTCTTAATTTTTACTAAAAACAGTAAAAATAGGCTATTCTTAAGACATTTTAAGCCTATAAAAATGTTCTTAGCATTTTTGGGCTCGAAGCCTTATGTTCTTATAAAAAAAGAACGTGTAACAGACTGATGGCCGTGAAACTTACAGTAACAGTGATCTATAGCTTTAATTTTTCAACAGATGAAAAAATATGTATGGAGCTCTCTCTCTCTCTCTCTCTCTCTCTCTCTCTCTCTCTCGATATTTACTGATTTACACTGTAATAATTCATCACCTTTTCTCTCTATGATTTTAGTGGATCGTCTATAAATTACTGCTGGTTCCGCGACGCCCGTGCCACCATTACGCCTGATGAAAAAGTGTACTACTAACATAACCAACAAGCGAAAGAAACCGCGTGATTTCTTCAAAAGACTAGAATCAAGTCCCTTTGATAGTATAATTATAATTTATCAATTGAAACGCATCAGAGGTGGACACAGAAGGTCTTCAAAAGTTTTGATGAAGGAGACTGTTAACACTCTCCGTCTAATTTTCTCAAGTACTTTATGTATTCCCTCTCGCCACTATAAACTGTGCATCGTTCATTTCCATTATACTTCAATCTCAAACAGCCAATCTCCAATTTTTTAAACGCAATAAAAATATTGCTCTTTTTTCTACTTTTTTCTACTCTCATATTGCTTGAAAAGTTTTGACATGATTATCACAAATATTTCATGTTTGTGAGGAAATACAGAGAACATTTGATTCACAAAGGGATTATCAATTAATTAATCGCAAACAACCAATTGAATTAAGATTAAAAGTAATACCTTATTGGACAAAAAATGTCGGACAAAAGTGACGAAATATATGTGTTAAGAAAAAATACACATACATGTATTATATAAATTGAATAAACCAGCCGAGGCTAGAAGGTCAGCCAATATAGCTTAAACTTTAAGTAGCTTAACTGCTTAGTTATAAATTAGTTGTGCTGGTGCAATTGGGGTAGACTGATGAAAACGTAAATAATGATCCACAAAATTCTTTCAAGGAAGTTAAATGCAAGCCATAATTGACAAAAATCACAAATGATTGATACACTTTTCATTTTTTATTAAGCATAAAATTATATGTACATTTTTAAATAAGCATATCATCAAGCTGGAAAAAAATGATTTTCAAAAAAAAGTCCATACATAGGGGTGGATGAACTTTTCCAGGGGGTATTTTATTGAAATTTCCTGGGGGCTAAATGATAATATGAATTTTTCCAGGGGGTTGATACCAAAGAAAAAAAATTTTCCGGAGGCTTTTTCAGATTTTACCATTTTTTCAGGGGATACAGACACATTTTCAGAGAAAAAAAATACCATTAAAAGGTTCGTCCACACCCCTGTATGGTTTTTTTGGGAATGGCCCAATGCGAGAGAAAAAAACAAAGATGGGCTGTAAATCAAACATGAAAAAGTTAATGTCATCTTATTCACCTATAACTCTAGAGATCGAGTTTTACTTAAAAACTACATGCATGTATGTAAGTGATGCCATCAAACCGCAGTGAAAAAATGCAAGTCTAGAGAAACATCATTTTTGGTCGATAATTTGATGAAGAATACTTCGATCTTTCTCAAATTTACATAGGAGCTGCACTTTAATATACCTGATCCATTTTCATTTACGCTTTATCATAATTATCTCAAAGTCCAAAAGAACAAACGTAAGTGTCCGCCATCAAATCGCAGTGAAAAACATCATTTTTGTCGATAATTTGACGAAGAATACTTCAGTCTTCCTCAAATTTACATAGGAGCTGCACTTTAATATACTTAATCAATTTCCATTTATGCTTTATCATAACTATCTCCAAGTCCAGAAGAACAAACGTAAGTATCCGCCATCAAATCGCAGTGAAAAACGGAAGTCGGAAGAAGAAGAACGGAATTTTACCTATTTGAATGCTCAGCTTTGGCTGACCAAAAGACAATTATTAGGAGAATAAAATTGATAAATGACAAAGATTATTGTTACTATTAAAAATTCGTTTATTAAAGTATTCTATAATTTAACTTATTGATGTTTTTATCCATGTTTTTCCCGTTTCAATACGAAATGTGAAGGAGTAAGAAGGTTTGGACAAAACTTTTCGTCGGACAAAAGTGACGAAATTTTTTGGAGGTGACGAAAATTATGTTCGACGAATAATTTTGTCCGACGAACAATAATAAGTCTGACATTATTTTGTCCGATAAGGTATTACTTTTGCATTAGTTAGAAACGCTAGTGCGCAGGAGCAGTTAATTATTTGATTGAAGTAGGCTCCCTGTCCGCCCCTATCCCTCAAAATTTCATGCATCCACTCAATTTTTTTTTCAAAATTGACGCAATCTCGATCGAAATTTTGAAACTGGGGAAACTGGGAACTTTCACACAAAAATGATGCAATTTTTCATTCACTCATCACAAAAGCAACCTAATTTCACACCAAAAAAAAACGTTTAAAAATTCACGAATTCACACAACCAAAAAAAACATTCTTGCAACAGTTAATGATCTATTCACCCAAACAACCGAATTTCACTTTTCACGGGGGAGACATACAATAGCTGGATCATTTACTCATGAGCCTATACTAACTGTTTTGGAGGGCAATATACCGTAAAATATGATACCGATGTCAAAAAGTATTGTCCCGAGCTCGCGACGTCAATTGACGCCATTACCATGACTCCCGTGACAAATCCGTAGAAACTTCAAAGAATGAATTTTCTATTTCCTTTCCAATTCTGAAATCACAAATATAAATCTTTTGGTTTTTAGCCTTAAAATGTTCTTAATCAAATCTTTTAATTTGAGTCTCAAAAATTTGCTGATAGGGTACTTCATGGCTTTAAA
>JAUJPO010061169.1:0-13209 GCA_032270745.1 Tiaropsis multicirrata | reverse complement strand
AAATACACCAAGTTTGGGTTCGTTGGAAAGCTCTTTTCGAGATCTATCTTTTTTCAGCGTGTCCGATATTTGAATTAATCCCTAAATCAAAATTAACGCAAGAAATTTCTACACATCAATTTGAAGAGGAATTGGTTTCCTCTTTATGCAACGATTGACGTCAAAACATTGCAAAGCCTTCTTTTCACCCGTTTCAAAAAAGGAGACCCGAAAAAATTTGCAGTACATTAACATCTTTAAAGGAAAACGTTCCAAAGATAAAGAAAATTCGGGTCTGTGTTTTAAAAAACGCGTGTCATCAAGGCTAAAATGCGAGATCACGCCTAGTGTTACAGACACACAGATTGCAAAATAGTGCTATTAATAAGATAGATCATCGTGGGTAAAAAAGGCTTAAATATTTGTTCGTGAAAAAATTCTTTTCGGGGTAAAATGGCAGTTTTTCCTTTAAAAAATCATCCTTTTATGGGTGAGACAGGGGTGTTTAAAGACATCTAATATATTTGAGACAGGGGTGTATTTTTCATAGTATTGATTTGAGACAGAGGTGTTATAGTTTTTAAGGATGTTGAATATCTGAGACAGGGGTGTGGTTTTAGATTTTTTTTCAAGATTCATTCAGACCAAAGGTGCTCTTTGTCTGTGTATTGGCTGTAATTTAGTTGTGTTCATTCATTCGTTTGTTCATTCATTCTTATGGCATTTAGGGTTAAATTCATTTGATTAAGTTGAAACAACGTTCCGTGTCTGCTGGGTCAACTTGAAAATTTATTTTCTCTTTTACCGGACGCAACAAAAAAGGCGGGAAAGAGGTTGGTTAACACCCTCTTATTATTAAATTCCGATTTCCATTGAAACATGAAACTTTTACCGCGCTTTTACTACAAAATTGTATCTATAGAGGGACAGTCAGTTGTAAAGTCCTTATAGGTTCACACTTAATAGGGATTTTATATTTCTCATGACCTATTCATGTACACTCTTTTTCTTTTATAAGAACCAGTAAATTTGAGTTGAGACTCAAACTGTTCTTATTTTTTTTTCACTTTCAGCCTCAAATTGTTCTTATTTTGTTCTTACTTTTTTGTGGGAAGAAATATTTTTTGAGCAAGAAATTTCTAGCCAAAGTCCTATAAAGTAATAGAGTTTTAAAAGATACTATTTTTTAGCTTATTCAAAAACATATGAACTCTTATCATTGTTCTTATAAAATTGTTCTTATAAATGTTTTTTTATGAGAAACCCAAAAACAAAGGATAATATTGTGCTTTCTGTGATCCATTTTTTTGGAGGGGTTTATAGAATGGTCATTATTTATCTATTTAGAGAAAAGTGACTTTGTTGGCCGTAACAACTTTTTTTGATATTGATGCTTTACTTTAGTTTGGTAGATTACAATCACGGTCCATAAAAGGTTCTGTAGACTTTTAGGAATATGCTCCTTCATTCAAGGTTGATGTAAATAAGGTAAGCTATATATTGCTACCAAATGCCAACAGACCACCTTCAAAAGCATTGAGTTGGGTTAATACTGTGCTATTTTAAAAACGGTTACAACCTTGTGACCGGCATTGTAGATGGTCGATATTCTTACAAAAAAAATAATTTTCTGCTTCTTTAAAAACACCTTACGAAAAATGTGTGATGCGGGTTACAACCTCTTTACCTCGTTTCAGTATAAAGTGAAATGATAATGCTGTCTGGGTCTATCTGTATTAAACGTTGAAATAACATTGTTCCAACATCTGAACGCGTTATAAGACAAGACAAGACATACACCTAATAAATATGGGAATGACGTTGTGTGTCCGCTAGATAAGATTGGTATTACTGAGAATGGTGGTATAATTAATAAGTAAGGGCGAGAAACTGTTTGTATACCTAAATGTTTTAGTGGTCTCGATTAGACTTAATTTCGTGCATGAGGGATGAGGGTGGTTATTTTTTGTCGTTCTTTTTCAACTAATTCTCGTTTTTACTAATTCATTAGCAATTTTATCACCATGAGAATAAGGACGCGGTTATATAACTATTTGATAACATTCGGCAATTTCTTGGAGTAATTTTGGAGATTTTGGTTTATCATAGCCTGGACCCATACTACTTTTTACTCATTTCGCATAGCTCACTGTCTACTCCAGAATCGAGTTAAGATTTGAAGAAGATGTGCTCCCATCTAGGTTTATCATTATGTCAATTTCTAAAAGTTCTAAAATAAAGAACGCCATTCTCCTTCATATTTTACATCTTCCTTTTCACGCCTCTCCTTCAATAATTGATGAGGCCTCGTTCCTCTTTGCATGAGCTTAATTTTTCCCATTAAAACGAAACAGCGAAAGTACATTATATGTTCCATGTTGTAACGTTGTAATTGTTCATTATTTTTCTTTTACTTTGAACCATGTTAATTTATATATTTTGGAGTCATATTTTTCCCATTGTGGTTTTTTCATTAACTTACCAGCTTTTTCCGTTTTTCCATCTTGAGCAGGTCTTTTTAGGGCTATTATTTTTAGTTGCATGAGACTTTTGTTTTCAACAAAAATCAAAAGGTTTGTTTTATCACTTATTGTCTTTCCAATGACCTGATGTTTTTATCTCCAATGGGAGAAGAGCTTGATTGTCTACCTTTTATAGCCCCAATTTTTTATTCAATAGCAGTGTGCCAACTGACGAATAGGTGTTTGTTTGCTGTATTTCTTCTAATAAGCAGAGGTGATATTCTTTCGTGATTTCACTTGTAAAGAGGAAATAATATGAGAGTGGCGCTAATTTCAAAAAGAAGATTCTAGGTGAGGCACTTATTTGAGGGTGGTCTTTATTGCAAGGAAGCGCTTATTAGAGGGTGGTGCTTAAAAGAGGGCGGTGCTCATTGGAGCTAAATACGGTATGTCTTGTAATTTTTGAAAGCAGAAAATATGTGCAGAAAGATTTGTCAATTTCACAATTGGTCAAAAACACAACAACAAAATGGACTGAATTTTCAAGCTTCTCAATTTTGATCTTTGAAACAAGAAAGCTGATATGTCAACTGTAATTAAATAGTCATGCGAGAATTTTCATGCACATATATAAAGATTGATTTTTTAATAATTTCTTTTTTAGCTTTTCTTGTATACAATGATATGTTCATCACAAATATCTCAAGTTGCAGTCATGTAAAAATATTGTACATTTTTGTGATGAAAATTCTGTGTGTTTCAGCACTTTTACTTTCGATCCACTGTGCAGTCATTACTTTAACTATTTTATTTTGTGTTGCCTTGCAATACGGTTTGGATGGATGGAATCTAGATTTGCTTGGTTGGTTGATGGAGCCTTTTGAAGTTTCTTATGATTCCCACAGAGTCCTCGAATGTACTACATGTTCTTTTTATATGGACATTAAAATTTGAAGAAGCGTTCTAATGTTGTCTGAGCTTTTTTTGTTTCAAGTCTTAAATTTTTCTTTAAATGTTCTTTAAAAAGTCTTTTAATACATCTTTATAATCAAAAATCAAAAATGTTCTTATTTCTATACTCTTGATTTTAACAAGCCTCCAAATGTTCTTAACTTGGTCTTAATTTTTGACCTCTCGAAGTACTAATACTGATATATGGATTGGTGATCTTAAAAATCCCCATCTCCTTGATTAGATCAAATTATGTTACCTCTTTAGTACATGCGGGTTTTGATATTATAAAGAAGACAAAATGGCTAATAGACCTTTTCATAAATTACGTCACGAACAACGACTGCCTCGTCTTTTGAATTAGCGCTATGGTAACCGAATCCCAAGGGAGCTTGACTCCATTGATAGATGTGTAATTTTAAGTCTCGTGAGACATAATCACCTTGGTAATTGTACGAAAACGAGGCAGTCGTTGTTCGTGACGTAAATTACGAAAAGGTCTTATTAGGTAGGCATGTTCATCTCCGTACTTTCTGTTGATGCGATAGTGTTCTTTACTCGTGAGGTTTTAGTGGTGTACCAACCTACTTCAACATGTCATCACCATCTTCTCTTCTATTTTTGTTTCAACACACACGGCACAATTTCTCAGGCTCCAAATTAATGCGACATTTTTACATGTGACTGACATAAATATCAATGATCTCTCATATGGTTAATTCACTTCAAAAAATTTGACTGCTCGCTACAACAAAAATGATAAACTTAGTATATGGGACTCTGTTTTTAAGCTTTTCTTGGCTGGTTTGTCTTTATAGTCTGTATTGTAAATAGCAAAGTCACTCAACAGGTAAATGACCTGTCGGACGTGGGGCCTTTAAGGGTATGTTTTTCTTTTGACAAAAATCACTCTAAGGGTAGGAAATTTGTGAAAATTTAAAAATTATTTGCTAAAATTCGGGGGGGGGGGGGATTATTAAAAAGTGTCCGAACGTACGGTAGTTTCGTAATCCAGTACACGTTTTTTTATAAGAGTAAAGTATATAAGAACATGAGGCTTCGGTATTAAAAAATGAAGAACATATTAAAACATTTTGAGGCTTATGAGAATCAAGAGTTTAGAAATAAGAACATATTTTTTCATTTTTATTATGTACACTTGAATTAAAAGACTTAATTAAAGAATATTTTAAGGACACTTTAAGGCTTAAAACCAAAAAAGCTAAGAACATTAAAGGCTTCTTCGGATTTTAATGTTCTTATAAAAAATCATGTACCCGATAGATGATTTTATCAGCTCGAAACGAAGAAAGTTTTCGTGATCGTTGAGTGCATTTTTTGAAAATGTGTAGAGATTATTTAAAGAAGACTATGTGTCGAAGAAGTTACCCTTTTTAACACTGCATTAACCTTTTAAGCATTTCTTAATGTTCAACTTGTTTTTGAATGTTCGTTAGATCTCAGCGACGAACCTTAAGGGAGCGTCTAGTATTGATAGAAAGAATTAAGAATATAATACAACGAAGTTTCATGTGCAGGTATCATGTATAATGATAATTTTCAACTTTTTGAATGTTTGTTAGATCTCACCGACGAACTTCAACGAGGGAGCGTTTAGTGTTGATAGATATCAGAAAAAGTTAACAATATAATGCATTGCTGTGTTACAGAGCAACGAAGTTTGATGTGCAGGTATCATGATAATGCATGCCGTACATGATGACTTTACAGAATGAGTTATTAGATCATTGACGTCACAATTAGATTGAAACTAAGAATAATAGAGGTATCATTTTCAATAATTTGATATTCATAACCTTCTTTTCGTAATTAAAAAGAATTTCTTGGCAAATAGCATTTTATTATGACTGATTATTATTATTAGTATTATTGCATTAAATTGATTTCGCTCAATGTCAATCTAATGCTTTTAGTACGTGGGAAACAATTTTTACATTTGGCATGGAAAACTTTTTATTCGAGAAAATGTCAACAGGGTTGGCTGCAAAAGGTGTCATGAATTTGTAACTTGAGAGGTTGTCAAGGTCCATATTGATTTCAACTTTACGATAAGGTTTAACTCCTACCCCTCCCTCGTCCGCGCGTGATTTAGACTGGAGTCGTTATTATGACGTAATTTTATAATTCGATACCATGGCAACATTTACCAGCGGGGCTAGTTTGTATAAACTATATTTTTGTAGCCAATAAATTTTTGTTCAATACCTCGATGAACTACGTTTGGTTGGATCTTGTTTGGGGGGTTTCTTGTTGACGGATTTATCACCATGAATTTACAGAGTTACCACTTGAGTGTCATCGGCCCTTTTTTGACCCTAAATGACGTTTTTTTTTCATATAGACTATAATAGATATAGACTACCTACTATTTTCTGCAAGTATATTTCGCCTTTGAAGTATAACACGAAACCTGTTTTTTTGAGGAATTTTTTAAATTGAAATTGCTGGTTTAAAAACGTTTTTATAGATGTATATTAACAGTAACAGATTCGATTATTTTTGTAAGCGATTTTATTCGGCTCGCTAAAGCGAATTTCTAATTTGCTTTAGTAAGCAAATTTAGCCAAATTATATTGCTTTATTAAGCGAATTCTTCTAGTATCTTGTTAGTCAAATTAATTCGCTTCACAAGACGAAGAATGTTAGCCGAATTTTATAAGCGAAAGATCCCTAAACTGACTATTATCGAATCTCGAGAACAAGGGCAAGAGTAAGGTGGGACGTGGGATACCTATTACGTGTTTTCCAACGACCATTAAATTTATGGTTTTTGGTAGATACTTCGTTGATTTTCAGGGTTAGGGTAATGATGAGATTCTATACCTGAGCATTACCTCACATTTATCTTAACCGTTAGTATACTTTGTGCAGATTGTCTGTTTTGCCCTAAATTTTCTGTGAAGTAATCTTTGAGGAGAATTGTAGAAAATTCATTTTTTTTGCTGCCGCCTCAATTTCCCAAAAGAATTTCGCCCGCGCTTCGCCTTCCTTGCTTAGTTTGAAAGATCTCAAACTAGAAGCAGACCCTCTAGGAAATAAACATTTGAATTTTCCGTAGATATCGGTTCTGTACAGTTTACAGACAAGAATGACGGTGGCATTGACCCTATCAATACCGAAAAAAGGAATTATGGGCCAGCGAGGTAAATGGAAATCAAAGGAATCTCCTAATATGTAGAACTTCCAATAAAACTTTATCGGTAAAAATATTTGAAATAACACAAACATTCGGTGACATCAAAATTACTTGACAAATGTTAATCATTGAGACGTCATAGAAACACGGTGCCGTCAAACTGTTCGGAAACCTCTTTTTGTACCGCCATTGTAACTAGGAAGTCAATGAAAGGTGGATAAATTGGTCCTTTGCAAGTGCAGTAACGAAACAACACATCAATATAAATGAAACCTTTGCGAATAATATTGTATGTTTTTTCTAGACTGAACTAAAATAATTTCTAATTTTGCTCATTGGCTATTGATCTTCATTATATTCTTCTTTGAAATGACGTCAGCTTTTTTTCACCCCGGAAGATGGTTGGTTTGTCACCACAATTCATACCTCTTTATTTTTCATTTTCTCACGAATGATTATTCATATTCTTATCATCTGTTTTACCTTTAAAAGGTCAATCTTTATGTATGTCAGCTTCTATTACATTTTGATTTGATTTCAACATATTGGCCGATCCCGTTTCCCTTTTTATGTTGATTATCAGCCGGAAATCTAAAGAACCCCAACGAAGAAGTGCTCTTTAGTCCTCCTTTAAGTCTCACAATACCATTTGGAGGTTTGTTCTCCACCCTATCACTGCACCGTGTTTATTGATGGTCTACACGTTTTTTATAAGAACAAAGTATATAAGAACAAGGCTTCGAGGTAAAAAAAATTAAGAACATGTTATAAGAACATTTTGAGGCTATGGAGAATCAAGAGTATAGAAATAAGAACATTTTTTCATTTTTGATTATATGTATACATGAATTAAAAGACTTAATTAAGAACATTTTAAGGCTTGAAACCAAAAAAGCTAAGAACATTAGAAAGCTTCTTCGGATTTTAATGTTCTTATGAAAAACGTGAAGCTTAATAAGGTGACGTGCTGGAATAATTTCCTGAAGTCGTTACAATGTTTCCTCCCCTTCAACTTCTTTCATCATTAGAAATCGTTTGAACTTTTCTTCTTCTCTCCAAATTATTGTCTGCTAGTGTAATTGCGTGTCAAATATCTTGGTTGTTTTTTAGTAAGAGCTTCTGATTGTATGGATGGTTGAGTCTTTGTGGGAAAGTGACGGTGGCCGAGTGGTTAGAGTGTTCGCCTCTCGTTTGCAAGGTTGTAGGTTCAACCCCCAATCGGGTCAGACAAAAGACTTGAAAACTGGTAATCGCTGCTGTTCTTGGCACTCAGCATTAAGGGATTAGAGCGAGGGTAAGTAGAGAAATCCAGGGAAAGAAGTGGCGCCCTCCCCTACCTTCGGGTAGATAGCTATCGAAAAGGGAGCCTTCGGGTTGCCCTCGACTGCGGTCGCAAACTTACTTACTTTGTGGGAATTATTTGATATGAGGGAACACAAGAGTGGTTAGTTTTTAAGTAGAACACGGTGCCCGAGGAAATCTTTTGTTCTTATATAGTTGATAGGGTGGAGAACAAACCTTCAAATGGTATAGTGAGACTTAGAGGAGGACTAAAGAGCACTTCTTCGTTGGGGTTCTTTAGATTTCCGGCTGATAATCAACATAAAAATAAAAACGTGTCTACTGTAAATCATCGTTTGAATAATGAAAGAACTCCACCTGGAAGCCTGAAACCCTCGGGGGCAGGCAATTATATGGTCCGACTTACAGTCAGGGTAAAAAATTTGAGAACATTTTGAAATTCTTTGCTGAAATCGGGGGGGGGGGGTATGGTCGACAAATGCACTTTTGTGGAAAATTTTGCACTGTTTTGTAACAAGGGTCCAAATTTGAAGTTCCATTTTTTGGCCGCAGACGTACCGTCGTTTTGACATCGAGTGCCCCCTCCCGGCTGGAACTCCAATGCCGTCCGGAGGATATTGTACAATTGCAAATCTTCTACGTAGACAAGCATACAACAATGAATTCATTGTGGATATTGTAGCATTTTTTGCAAACATTGATTTTCTCAGATCATGTTTTACAAAAGATGACATTAAGCAGAAGAATGTGCTTTAAATACGCCTGTCAAAATTCTTAAGTTGATTTCATGTTTCGTTTTTCCAAATATTTTATAAGAATAATTACAAGTTTTTCAAGATGAGAAGTTCTAGGGTGGATACCTACCAGGTCAGTTAGGAAGCATTTAATATTGAAGGGGGGGGGGGGCAATCGTCCATAAAAACCTGAGTAGAAAAGATCTAAATTCAGGGTGTCTGCATTAATGCATCTAAGTCAGGTATTAAATAAAACGTACTTTGGAAAGGTTATTCATTGAACATATTATACCACTGCTGCCCTAGCATGGAGATCCTGCTGCTTCTTTTTTATGATTCTGATAAAGAATTAGCATGGTTGCAGCAGCCAGTTTGAATTTCCCACCTCCAGATGACAGTTATGATAAAAGAACCAATCAAATTTTACAAACTTCTTGTTTACATTCCCTTTTTCCATTTTACCTAAATAAAATTTCAACTTTTTTCTTAGCCAAGGAATATAGTGAAAACGTCCAGCGACAAAGATCAATTTTAGCCGAGGATGCGATTTTGGCATCTTCGCTGCAACCCAGCCACTATATCAAAATTTAAAAAAAGTTGCTGGCGTGTCCTAGCTACTGCTTCTCAGTTGCTAATGACCTGAGCTAGGTTGGTAGGAGCTCCTCTCCTGTTTAAATTCTGACAAAGTTCTGAGGACTCAATAATTGTGCGTGTGTACATTCTGTACCAGAGCATTACCTCACTTTTATCGTTCGTTAGTATACTTTGTGCAGATTGTCTGTTTTGCCCTAAATTTTCCTTGAAATAGTCTCTGTGGAGAAGTGTAGGAAATTCATTTTTCTGCTGCCACCACAATTTCCAACATTTCACCGGCGCTTCGACACGGTTGTTTAAGTTAAGTTTGAAAAGTTTCAAGCTAAAAATTGTGAATGCGGGACCAGGCCCTTGTTCGGATTTTCCGTTGATATTAGGTCTGTTAGAAGAAACAAGTGTGGATGGCATCAAACCTTAATTTTAGTGACGACCAATGACACCAAATCTGTCCTTCTTAACCTAACCTTGTTATTGTAAGAATATTTTGTGACACTTCAACCAACCAGATCTCATAAAGAAGAGTAGAAAAGAGAACTGTCTCAAAGTATATCGGAAACAAATTAATGAGTTTGGGGAATATTGAAAATAATCGCTTGTTGGTATCATTAAGTCTTTTTAATGAGTACATCATTAAATTTTTAGATTCAAAAACGACGTTTTTTTCCTTTGTTTTTTTTAGACGAACAACAGAAAATGAGGAACATTTTTTAATAATGAGAATAGCCGTGATATGGTTGTATTGAGCGACCGTTTATGAAACATCAACCAAACATTTTATTATTGGTAATAAAGAATTCGTGTTGTTGGCTGATTAGATTTTTTTTCAAGACATTTTATGGATGAATAAAGATAGGTTTTTCTGATGGTGATAGTGAAGATTTTGTTTCAACTTAATACTGTATAGTTTGGTTTGTATTGTATTTGAGAGGTAAATCCATTATCAATTTCGTCGCTTTTCACACATCGAATATTATAAAAACCTTTTCTGAAGAAGATTCGACATTTTACGCCATTTTACGCCTTTTAGACAGACACTTTTCCTAACGCCCATAGAATCCTTCTGATTTTTTGGTATGGAGTTAGCTGACTATAAACCGACCCTGAACAAAGAAGGAGCCCGATTTTTCGAAGAAAATCCTATTCGGCATATTTTGGCCCAAATTGAGCCAAAAATTGGGTTTTCAGATTTTTCTCAAAACTCAGTCATAGGATCTCTCTGATTTTTTGCATCAAAATAAAGGGCATTAGTAGGTTACAATTTGCTGAAATGAGTTTTCCTGGAAAAATCTAAATTGACCTTTTTACTTCATATAAGAATTCTAGTTAATATTTACAACTTTTTGTTTTTTGTAAGCACATTTTGTAAAGAAATCAAGCAAATAATGGAGTTTGGCTGAAAGTTGGTAAGCTTGATCCTTAGCGACTGTGTGACTAGGTCCCACTCCCAAAATGGACCATAAATCTCTCCAAATTGTAATTGACAACATTTTGTGTCCCTTAGCGAGCTTTTCAGAACGAATTTCTTTCAAGTAATAAGTCCAATCATGCCTGCATGTTTTAGCTTACTTTTAAAAGTCTGCAAGCTTTTGTCCGGGAAAGTACGACAGGGTGGCCACAGGGACTGGAAAAACTGGAAAAACTGGAAAAATAGTTATTTTCAAAAATAGGGCTGGAAAAACTGGAAAAAGTACCTTTTTAGACCTAAAAGGGCTGGAAAAACATTTTTCAATCAAATATTTCATAACTCTGACAGGCAATATGCGAGTATCAATTTTCAAAAATTTTCTTTTCAGATCCAACCAAATCGCTAGAAATTTAAAATTGAAAGTCTTATTATGATTAGGTTTTTTGACAGAAATACTTTCTAAAGCATTTGTAAAACTACTTTTAGCTTAGGGCCAAGTCTTTCAACTGGTAAAGCTGGAAAAATGTACCTCTTTCAGCCTGTAAAAGCTGGAAAAAGATATGTTTTTGATAAAAAAGCCTGGATTTTTTTCATTGAAAGAGTGTGGCCACCCTGTACGGCCATTTGAAAGCTCTCCTTTACATTTATTTTTTATTAATGTGTCGAATTTTTAAATTAGGTCCTCAAAATCAAAAATGAACGGGGCCCAAATTGTCTTGAAAAAGTTAAACCTGTTATTATGGATGTTATTTAATCGGGAAGCAAAATAAATTATTTTGGAGAATCTTTATGAGAGGAGTCTTATTAGACTGTGAAATTTTTAGGTCAAATCTTTTGTAGAAGTCAGATGATTCATGAATCTTTTTATTATGTACGCAAAATGTTTCTACTGGTAAAATTTGTTGCCAATTCTTTTTGCGTCACTAAAGTACATACTCGAAAACTTGAAATACAAAGTCATAATCTATTTTTATATCGGTCACACACACACACACACATGGTTCACGTATTGAACTTCATCTTATCGCCAATATCATCAGTGGTGGGTAAAGAAGCTTCTCAAAGTTTTTGACGGAGAGTGTTGCTTTTGCTCATATTCCTTTTATATGGAAGTCAACACTCTCCGCCGTCAAAAAAATTTAAAATACCTTCTCTGGAGATCATCAGTAAAATCTTTTTCCATCGTTTGATCAAAACAACTTAGTGATTAAGACAGTTTTCTTGGGTGAATTTTCTTTTTTGTGATCAACCTTCAATTTACACACAATCTAAAACCAAGGTTGTTTAGGGCGAATTACTAAGAAGTCGTTGATGCAACTTAATGTCTCATTTAAGGAATCAGTAGACAAGGAAGCGGTAACAAATATTTTCCAGAATTTTTTACAGATCTGTTTTTAGTTAGCAAATAGATACATCACCTGAACCAAAAAATAAATTAATTTTCGTCTTGATTAAGAACATCAAATATTAAACTACACGTCTTCTTTTTCTTTAAACCTTTCATTTTCTTCTTCATCAGCTTTTTTCTTTGCGATTCTTTGATTCTAAGATGCAAAAAAGAATGGCCTAACAGAAAATGTATAACATACTGTACATTTGTGGGCTCCAAAAAGCAGAAATTGACATTTAGTAGGTCTGAAATTCGAAAAATTGAGCCCTCAAAGACGATCTAGTCTATTTTTTGGGACACGACTCTTTCGTATTTCAGTCGTTTCGGAGTTTAATTTTCCTGCTTGTGTTTTACGCTATCTATAGGAGTTTGTACTAAGCGAACGAATTGCTAGTTTCCTCTTTTAATGAGACCTATTTAATATAAAACTGCTGCCATAGACACACCGATGATCGAATCCTAATAATTTCAAAATGTTTGGTTAGAAAGATTGAGCATTATTAACTGGATTATAATTATCAAACGGCGGACATTAGACAATAAATTTACCTGTTCGTTTTGATTATGCGTTCGTCGAATGTTATAACTAGAGTTTTGAGTCATGTAGGAAAACAAGATATGATATTATTTTGTGCTGTCTAGAGTTTCCAAGTTGGTAAGTTGACCAACAGGGTTCATTTTTGACAATTCTTTTCAGCAGGCAAGTGATCTTTTGGTAAGCACAACAGATGTTTCTCGTTAAAACACAACTCCGGGCAATAAAAGACTACCTTATCGGACAAAGAAATGTCGGACAAAGGTGACGAAAATTATGTCCGACGAAAAGTTTTGTCCAAACTAAAATTTTGCTAAATACTTGTTTATGCAATTATATACGTAATGTGTAACAAAACGAAGAAATATTACCTGTAACGAAAATTATGATCGAAAAAATAAACAACATTGTTTTCAAAACATATATTAGCAATATGTTTTTCCGTTTTTAAATAAAAAATGTTTAGATTTAGAATTTTAGATTTGGATAAAAAATTTTGTCGGACTAAATTTTTCGTCAGCAAAAGTGACAATTTTTTTGGAGGTAACGAAATTGTTAACTCATTGTTAGAAAACAGTGTTTATATTTGGTTCGCTTTCTTAATCTGTTCAACTTTTAACCTCTTAACCCTTTCCGTGCCAATGTCCGATATATCGGACATTGCGAAAAACTTTAGCTAGGCCAATGTCCAATATATCAG
>JAUJPO010061158.1:0-13209 GCA_032270745.1 Tiaropsis multicirrata | reverse complement strand
GACAAATACGCATGTGGTAATCGAGACAAATACGCATGTGGTAATCGAGACAAATACGCATGTGGTAATCGAGACAAATACGCATGTGGTAATCGAGACAAATACGCATGTGGTAATCGAGACAAGTACGCATGTGGAAATCGAGACTAATTGAGACAAACGGACTCAATGAAAGATAGCTTTTTTAACTACTTCCATTACTTTAGCTTTATCAGCCTCGATCCCAAGGTGAACTGTCGGTGGCCGCGTGGAAGAAATGAGGAGGCAAATAATTTTGCAATAAATCCCTCTAATACAAGTCTCATTGTACATGATAATTGGGCTTTTATCCAGGGAAAATCCATATTCCTATTGTTGAGGATGTCGATTTTTCTTAACACCAACCCGCTTGGATATTCGTGACGAACCCCTGGGCTATTAAAAATTTTGAACCAGGGTGGCGGATATCCTTGATCTTCAGATTCTTACCCCCTGGATATCATATACCCTCAACAGGGGGGGATACGGACTTTTTCTGGAAAAGCCCATTGAACAAATGGTGGCAAAAGAACCATTTTCAAAAAGTGCAAAAATACGTCAAAAAAGGTATCAAATAAGGCATTTTGTTTTACGATTTTTAATCTTTTTCGCGAAAAATTGACAATTTTCTATTTTTGCTCACACCAGCATGCATGATGAGTGACGTCATCTAAAAAGGTTTTTTTTGTCATTTCTTTTTGTATTCATGGTAATGATGTGTACTAAATTTCATGCAATTTCAGGACAATTAGATCAATAGTTAAGCAGGGCTGGTACTAAATTAAGCCTGCCCTAATTTTGAGCAGCCCCTAAAAAGCCCCTAAAAGCTTATTTTTTTATATTAAGTAACCTGCACTGCACTAAAAACTCTTCTTCTCTTCGTCCCTTCCTATTTGCCAAGAAGTGGTTTAACCAAGATATTATTTACTTACAGGTGAAATACTACTTGGGCTTAGTTCACGTTTGTCGAAATTGTTTGCCGTGCTTGGTTCGACTCTATCTAGATGAAAGGTTACGTAATCATCCCTGTCGCTCCTCGATTGTTCGTGCATAAACCCCATCGCATGTAGCATTTCATGAAATAAAATAGCTGAAAAAAATAAGAAAAAATAGTTAATAGCAAGGTTACGCAAGGGAGCCTGTACATAACCGTTTAAGGATTATACGCATAAAGATTTTGCTGGACCGGGTTATGAACAGGTTCAAGTCGTACATTTCACGTCCAAAATAACCCCTTGCGTAACCTCGCTAACGTATCTTTTTAACTAGACGTCCGTAAGAAATCCAAACGCGGGAAAATTACTTAACTGAGTAATCTGCCAGATAAGGCTGCTGAAGGAAAAATTTGCGCGGCGGAAGAGTGAGGAACATACGACAACAGACCTCACTCTACCGCTGTTAATTCGCCCGCGCGGAAACTCTCGACCGCGCGGCTTTCTTCGACTATAAGAATGACTGATGATCTTATTAATTCAAGAAGTAATTAGGATAATTAAAGACAATTTATTGACGCTTTTTCTATGGCTCTATTATCCAGTAGGAGTGTTATGTTATGTCAAATAAAAAAAGCTGTACGGAACATTAAACAATATGGTAAACTTCATTTTCCACTGGCTAATGGTCGCGAAAACTTATGGTAATTTTTACCGTTATAGTGATATTGGTCTCAAAATTTCCCACTGGAGGGTTTAGAGTATGACGTGCCGTATGTTGCAAAAGTCATTTCACAGCTTTTGAGCTTAGAGCTTACTGCGTGCGTTGCGTTTTTTCAACGAAATTTGTTTTTCAATTTAAAAGGAAAAACGAATTTTGACTTAAAGGAATGAAAAATAGGAAAACTGAAAGGAATTTAAGATGGGGTCATTACAGTATCACAAAATCAGAAAATATTTTCTACTGGTAACGTTTTTTTTTCGCCGAAGTTTTGGAAAGTGTGACAAGGGTTTAGGGTAATTGGATACCATTTACTAACATTTACTCTATCATTGTTGTCCCAGCAGACACTGGACGTTGTTACGACGTCCGAACAACGTCGTTCTAACGTCAGAACGTTATTTGGACGTTGAAAGAACGTCGTGTGTCTGCTGTTAAAGACTCACCTTTCGTATTGCAGCCATCCCCAATAGAAAGTTCTTGATAAAAAGTTAGATGTAATTTGCCAATGTAACTCCAACATCTAGGAAAAATTGAAGATATTACTCCATGGATCCTTGGCCGAGTGGTTAAGGTATTGAGCTTATGATCAAAGGGTCACGAGTTCGATCCCCGCGAGGCCTTCTATGGTGAAAATTGCTTACCAGTTCTAATTTCATAGGCTCCTTTGCAGGTGTTTCGCAAGGAAGACAGGATACACATTGATAATGAATGATAAACATCCTATAAGTCCGGTTTTTGGGATGTGTCCATAGAAAAGATTTTGTAAATGACGTAATGGATTAGTTGGGAGACCCAGGCCAGGGTGTCTTTTTTATTTAAATGTACGCTTTTTCTTTTATAAGAATAGTTTCTTTAAGAATATCAGGGTGAGATTTTGAATTTAGAATTAATTTGGAATTTGGATAATAAGTCTTTTAGTTTGGAACAATAGAAAAACAAGAATAATACTTGTAGCTAGCAAGCCAGCGTCGCATCCTACTGGCACCACATAAAGGCCTTCAGACAGACATTCAGTATAGCATATCTAGAGCGGTCTCAAATTATTAAAAATCAGCAACATTTCGATTTTTCGATGATAAACAAACTTTAAAATAAATTATCTCAAAATTGAAGGGCGCTAAATGCATCAAAAATTCATTGGTAAGCTCTTCTCATTCTCAATATCTATCATTTTAAGCCTGTCTGATTTTTTAATTTAGTCCCTGACACAAATTATTTACGGAAAATCCAAACTTCAAATGACCGTGAAGGCTATTAGCATGAGAGATAGACAAAGGTTTTGGTAATTTTAGAAAGCTCTTTTTATACTCTTTCTAAAAGCTTTCGGTTTAAATGAATTGATCTCGAACTATAGCCAACATATAGTTACAGTGGTACGATCGCGCAGGTCTAGTGACGGTAGCAGTCGTACAGCGGAGGAGTCTATCCCTCTTTCGCTAGCTCTAGACTACTGGCTTGATTTAGACTGAGGGTGAGGCGGAGCGCAACATCTGCCGTCAGCTCCCATTAACTTACCGCACAATTCAGTTTACCTGTTTTGTGCTACTCATTCGTCGAGTGGACGGTTGCCGGGATCGAACCTGCTACCCTTTACCGATTCAGCTAACCGGTATGGCTCTATTTACACTTACCCATCTTTTTTTACGATCAGGACATGATAATCATCGTTATCGTTATCGCTTTTAATCCAACCACTTGGATTGTTACAAGATATATAGCGGCTATTGAAGTCAGCGATCCAATTATGCAAGTCTTCTTCCACTTCGGCAGTAAAATCACCAGCTGCAGAAAGAATTAAGCATGTTTAATTGATGATCTGCGATGAAATTATTCAAGATTCTAAAAGTCAACTCTCCTACAAAATAAATGTGAACTAATTCTATTTGAATTTATAGATTAATGTTTTGGGTTCTTTTTTGGGGTACTTGTGTTTACAATTTCGGCTAAAATTATATACTCTTCCCTTACTTGCAGGAAAGTATTTCTTAAAACGAGCTTTCTTCTTTTCTTCCTACCTCCATTGCGGTATACGTGAAAACGCCTGTATACGCATTTATCGGCGCCCTTTAAGCGCCCCTTCACGTTATCTCACACACTGATTGTCCCGCCAAAGAAATTAGAAACGATGGCTGCTGAAGTGTGTATTTTACAGAATTTTTGTTTAATCTCCAAGCAGATCCACTAATCCATTGAGTTCCGTAAGAGGATCGCTGCGGAATGCTTGTCAGAAAAATCATACAAATCTGCGTAAGTTAATCACAGCGCTTCAATCCGGTGAATTTCGGTAAATTATGGGAATTTTCATTCGTCGGAACGGATGAAAACATCAAAGGGATATATCCAACCTCTACAGATCATATATTTCACTGCATCCCTTTAGAGCAGAGCGCATTGCTTGTGAAATATGGTTTGTTATAAGATTAGAACCCGTTAGACTTACCTTTGATTTTGTAAGGGATCGAGAAAGAGTCCCCAAAGCCAGAACTTTCTGGCTTCCAACTGTTTGCACTAGCTTGGGCACCTCTTGCCATTTGATTCTCTTGTTCAGGTGTCAGTTTGAAGTCTCTACTCATTCCTGAAAATAATTATTAATTGCTGAATATTATAGAAGTTGTGGACTTGCCAATTTGAGACCACTCAAAGCTTTCCATAGCAAAGTCTCTTAAACGAGTTTGAAGAATGAAGCATCGAAACAAAAATGTGTCTCGCTTGTTCAATCGATTTTTAGTGACTCTTCTACTAGGGCAGAACATCGTGAATTGGAAGATGAATTATATGTATATGACTGTATGAAAATATTTGAAAACCAATTCCTGATAATTACTATATTTTTCACCAGTAAAAGAAATCAAACAAATCCCAAGCTAAAAAGGTTGGGTAAATGACTCAACCCACAAGACAATGGAACGTTATTTTGACGTCTAAACAACGTTGTTTCAGCGACAGAACGTTATTTTGACGTTGAAACAATGTTGGAATAACGTTCTGTGAATGCTGGGAACAATTTAAATGGATTCTTACCCACTGCGCTGTTGATTTCCGGTATAGTTTTCTCAAATGGTGGTAGTGTATTCTTAACATCTAAAAAATAGAGGTTTATTTGAGTTTATTTAATAACATATTACCTGTCTCTGTCCTACCGGGAGTACTATAAGTTTACAAAGTGATTGATAGGGTCCGGACCAAAATTTGACAATTGACCCTTAGATATTTTACGGCAAAACTACCGGTTACTATGGAAAGCAAAGTAGACTTAACCTAAGAATGAATATTTCGTTTGTTCTAGAGAGCGAATATTTTACGATTTGCGCTGTTTGGAGCATGGGATGTATAAGACCCGTTCGTCGTCGTGATTTATCCCCGGATAAAATATATTTTGTCCGACCAAAATTTTGTGTCAAGCTGTCGGACAAAAGTGACTAATTTAAAAAATTGGAGAGAGTTTTGTCCGACTAAAATTTTATCCGACTAAGTTTTGTCCGATAAAGTTTTGTCCGATAAAGTTTTGTCCGATAAAGTTTTGTCCGATAAAGTTTTGTCTAATAAAGTTTTGTCTAATAAAGTTTTGTCCGATAAAGTTTTGTCCGATAAAGTTTTGTCCGATAAAATTTAGTCCGATAAATTTTTTTTCGATAATATTTTGTCCGATAAAGTTTTGTCCGATAAAGTTTTGTCCAATAAAGTTTTGTCCTATAAAGTTTTGTCCGATAAAGTACACAAGAAGAGTTACTTACTGCGTTTATGACGTACACTCATTCCATCGATTTGATGAAAGATCGCCAAAGTCACAAGAATGTTCAGAAATTGTAATTTTTTCCGCATTCTGTTCTACTGAAAAATGAAATGAAGATATATAAACGAAAGAGATTCCTATAGAGTTGACCCAATAGGCTTTTCCAGAAAAGAAATTGTACACTAGAAACTTATTTGAGGTAAACAAATTTACAGCTAATTCTTATAAAGTTTGATTAATCATACACTCATTGGGTTAAAAAATGTACACTCGCTATTGAGGATTTTAATATTTCCTGTCCGAGGAGTCGAAGACTTTATCACATGACTTTCTGTGGCGAAGAATCAGCTAAACTGATCAAAAGAAAAGACTTTCTGCCCTATTCAACGTTCATCAAGTTCATAGTTCCGCCCATCCCCCGCCCCACATGTTTTTATAAATTTTGGCTCACCTGTGTTGACCGCTCTTCTTTCTTTCTTCTATCAAGTTGTGTGTTGGTAGTTGGTAGTAATGATCTCATTCCACTCTAGCCCTTGCTTTTATACACGTGTACCGTCTGATAATCCAATTAAGCTGTAATTTTAAATTTAAATAACCGCCCTAATTATTCCGGATATTTACATTTTCGGAAACTTTCCCAGCAGGAACGGAAGGTTGTTTTAACGTCCAAACAACGTTGTTTTAACGTCATTTTAACGTCTTTTTTTGAATGACGTTGTTTGGAAGGTTGTTTTAACGTCCAAACAACGTTGTTTTAACGTCATTTTAACGTCTTTTTTTGAATGACGTTGTTTGTGTGTATATGTTAAATATTACGGAACTTTGTACTTACGTAAGTTTTTTGATTGGTTGGAAATGCTTTAATTGTGAACCTAATCTGATTGAATCAGTTTCGAGTAATTTCACTGTGAAGAAACAAGATTTCTGAGCTGATGATTGAGGTCTAATGATCCCTAATTATTTCGGACACACGTAGATTTAGGGAATTAGGCACATACATTTTGGGAAATGTGTCATGTGTCATATGTCATGTGTCCACTGGGTGGTGACTTAAGAAAAATTAATGTAAAACAAGTGTTAAGAGCACTCTTCATCGTTGGTATCTTGCATTCCTCTATATATCTTCATCTAGACGTTTTCAAACCACGTCAAAGCAGGTACGGAACGGAAGAATGTTGTTTCAACATCAATCAGAACGTTATTCGGACGTTAAAACAATGTTGGAGTTTGGCAATTGCACGCCTATATTAATTCAATTAAGCTTGAATTTTAAATTTAATGATCCCTAATTATTCCGGACACTTTGGGAAACGTGACACGTGGCACATGTCTACTACTACTGGGTAGTAAATGTAAAACAAGTGTTAAGAACACTCTTCATCGTTAGTATTTTGCATTCCTCTAGTAGTATTAAGTTTGCGACCGCAGTCGAGGGCGACCCGAAGGCTCCCTTTTCGATAGGTATCTACCCGAAGGGGAGGGCGCCACTCTTTTCCCTGGATTTCTCCACTTACCCTCGCTCTTATCCCTTAATGCTGAGTGCCAAGCAGGACAGCAGCGAGTACTAGTTTCAAGTCTTTGGTCTGACCCGACTGGGGGGTTGAACCCACAACCTTGCGAACGGGAGGCGAACACTCAAACCACTCGGCCACCGTCGCTGAATAACTAGTTATGACCTTATGGTCCGACGGGGTGTGCCGCTGGGTTTTGAAAAGTGGACCCTACGTAGGATAAATCTTTGAGATTTTTTCAATTAAAAAAAAGGGACCCTACAAGGGAGGGATTTTCAATTTTCGTGTTTTTGCAACCCTACCAGGGATTCTCGAAAGCCAAAAAAGGTACCCTGTCCAGCGGCACATCCCCGTACCTTTTTTGCCTTTTGCCAACTTTTCCCAGTAAACAAAAAACGTCTTTTTAACGTCCAGACAACGTCATTTCAACGTCAAAACAATATTATATGGACGTCAGATAAACATTATTAAGAAAATGGTTTTCACATGACGAATTTTCTTCTGACAGGTATGATGCGATAGACCAGGTGGCTACCTGCTGAAAGAATCAATAAGCTGTGACGCTAATATCACAAAAGCATTCTGAATAATCAAGCAACTGTAATTTTTAATGAGCTAATTTCCAAACTCATTTTCCAGAGATTATTGCTCTTTAAAAGCAGATACTAATTTAGGAACGCTATTAGGAAGCCTATTTTTAAAACTTCTTTCAATTATGAAGTAGATACTATTTGTTTCGATGAAAAACACCGGCTGGTTAATTTTTGGGAAGATTATCACATCATTATCGTCGACCCAAAAAAATACGAGCGTTTTGATTGGTCGAGAGCATCGACATAAATGCAATATTTAATATTTCACATGAACATTTGTTAATTAACAAGATTCGCAAAAATGCGACTAAATATTTTCCTAACATTTGCGCTACAACGAGCGATATAGTTAATGCAATATTCTATGACTTCTATGACTCTTTAAAAATAAAATCCAAAACATTTTAAACCTCTAGAATCAGCTCAAAGCTAATAGCCATAGCTTACACTAAACTGGCACCGCTTTCTATAAATTAACATTTCAAAGCTTTTTTTTAAATTAAAATAGTTTTTACCTAAAAGATGAGCTCATAAAAGACTTCCTTCAAATGGGCTTGATACCAATGATAATGGAGATGTTTTAAAGTATATTATCCCCAGCTATACTGGATATATCTTTTGGTACCATTGGAAAGCCCTTGGTCTCAGCTTTCGAAAACAACGGTGGCATTTGGCTGAATACCTAGTTTGTTTGTTTTGAGCTATGCCGATAGACTTTTGAGCAAAAGACTGAGGGTCGTAAAAAATGATGGCTGGTAATTAGATGGTGGCTAAAGGTTAAGCTCCCTCAAATATCAATATTAAAAATATTCTATACTAGATATTTCCCCAAACTGTACGCATCCAATTAAGATGAGAAACCCTATGTCCCCTATGGATAAGTAGGCCACAAAACATCTTGCCGATAACTTGGTAAAAAAATACTTCAGTAGTTACAAAATCTACACATAGAAATTGAATGAATTTTTAAATCATTGAATTCCAGTAAAACTTTGTCTTTCTTCCAGACTACGCGAGATTAAATGATTTCTTGGCCTTTTCGGGGCAAATTTGTCTCATGGGATCGTCGATTCGCAAAATTAAATCTGCACAAAATGTTTGAAACTACCATTTTAGCAATTTGTCAAAACCATGCAATTTTGGTCTAATATGTCCATTTTAAGGGTCATTCGTGAAATTTCTCAAACTGCTCAGTTGCGACTTTTTTGCTTGGAATTTAATCGTGCGAAAATTAATCAGTTTAATAGTTGAAAACAATATTCAACGACAGCATATTTTTGTCCATAGCTTTAGAGGAAGCCTTTAGTACACTTTAAAAGGTTCCCTAGCAGGGTTGCTAACGTGATTAAATCTTTGAACGTCATCGTGATTTAACAAAATTTTGGGACGTGATGCGTGATTACACAAATTTTGTCACTGTATAATATATCACAAATTGCGTGATGAGCATCGATTTGGTCATTTAAGGTGATGCGTGTGATTGATTGTAAACTTGAAAGTTAGAGCGTGATTGCCTGTTTTGGACTGCTGGGTTACCTCCTTTATTGAATTTCAGTCAGTAAATTTCTTGTCACAACTCTCTTCCGTCAAATCAGTTGAAAATATAATAATTCCACAAAAACATCATTTTATGGCCGGATATTTTGGTGAAAAGAATGCTTCAGTCTTTAAGATACTTACACATAATTACACTTTAGTACATTTTATCAATTCAAGTATCATCTTCTCTCATAACTCTCCCGCCCGCTCTCCAGCAGGATAAATGAAAGAATCTATTGTCAAAACAATTGAAAACGGCCTAGTACAAAAGGCATAATGTATAATGTATAATACCTAATTAAAAATGCATAATACCTAATAAAGAACGCATAATGCATAATGCATAATGCATAATGCGTAATGCATAATGCATAACGCATAATGCATAATGCATAATGCATAACGCATAACGCATAATGCATAATGCATAACGCAAAATGCATAATACATAATTTCGATGGCCCAGAAGGCTCAAATCACACACTGCGCACTTCCGAGTTGAATTTTAGTCTACGAGTTGTTCGGCTTATGGCTTACGAGCTCCAAAGGTAGTTTCAAGTTATTTTGAGTTAACTTGAGTTACTCAAAATAAAAGTTATATGTCAAGCTGTTCCGCGTTGAAGAAATCTAAAATCTCCCTGAAGTTATCTTTTTGCTTGAGCCGATTTCTTTTGGTCTAGAGTAAATAAGAAGGATTTACAGAGTTTTAGTAGATCAACAGTCCTTATAAATTAAGATATAAAAGGCCGAGTTGCAACTCACAAAATATTCATCAAAATAACTCGGCTTATCTCCTCTTCTAACTCCGAAAGCTCGACAGCTAGTAACAATGTACAACTCTTCAAGGGCTTTTCTATGTAAAATGTTACTTCAAAACTTGATAATATTATATACCTAAAAAATTATTATTTTCCAAAACAAACATAAAAGGCATATACAAGACATGTTGAAACACTCCTCGAAACAAATATTATTTCGGATAACCACAACCCTCTTCAAAATTGTTTATAACTTCAGTAAACTGTCTAGTGTCGTGGTTCGCTAAATCTGCAAAACATTATTCTGCAGGATTTATGTTCAGGTATACACACTTAGTTATACAGTTTTTACTCTTGTTAGTTAAGAGGTACGCTCGAGAGACAGGAAAAACTCACTATTTGGAGAGCGTCTACTTGAGCGAGTAAATCTACGTCAAAAGGACCACAAGTAGTGTCCTACTGAAATGGGTATATCATTTATCCGGTGTATGACTTAAAGCTATTATACTGTAGTTTATGAGTTTATGAGTTCTTGAAGCTTTGAAGTTGCGCCAATATGAGTGATAACAGTGATAAGCATTGATAACAGTTCACTAGAACTGAAGAGGCTATCCTGGGTAAATATGTCTAAATAATAAATGTGTCTAAATAATATTAATAATTTAAAGAAATAAATCTCTATGCCTGCTGTTATATTAGTGAGGCTACGAGTTGAAATCGCCCGACGACGCCCGACCGCCCGACAACGGCGAGAATACAGAAAATGCAAAGGAGATTTGCAAACGATACCTATACCGTTCTCAAACAGGCAATTGATAGCGTCCTAGATTTTGCGGGACAACGGTTGCGGGTTGTTAGCCTGCGTCTCTCTTGTTTTGTCTGCTCTACTAGACTGGAGTCGTTTTTGTATAAACTATATTCTTGTAGTCTTGTAGTCGATAAATTTTTGCGTATCTAGACTCTCTTACTTTATAATTCTAATCGTCTAGATGCTAGACTACTGCTCGACGTAACCTTGCTTTTTTAGGCCGAGCAAGCCGTTCCTAGATACTAGGTTGGGGTTCGAGAAACCTCGTTTTTAGGAAATTATATTTCGTTTTATAGTGATAAAGATAAGATTCAATCCTCTCGAAGAACAAAAAGAAAAAGCAATATGTTTCAAAAGAAGAAAGGTGACAAAGAAATGATAATTTCAACTCCACAGGTATTTTATTTTTTCTTCTTCGTTTCCAGATCTTACCAGGTGTTTCATGAAAAAGAAAATAAGTTTGAAGTGAAATTACTCGAGAGAACTAGAAATGCTTCGAGTGTAAATTTCGCTTTATATTTGTTCTCTATTTTTACGAAACACACGGTAGATTACGGTCTAATCTAAACACATTTCAAAAAAAGTTTGCAATTCTCAACTAAAAAAACTTTAAGAGTTGCATGTTCAGATTTTAAAATTGCAAAAGAAAAAGGGACCTTTTTTCACTCGGGGTAAAGGCCCCCGTTATACACACGAGAATATTGACAAGAATTTGATAAGAATTTTTCGTTGCACCTGTCATTCTTTCCCTCATTCTTCAGCAAAATACACACTAGAATAAAGCCAAATTCTTGTCGAATTTTTCTCATTATTCTTGTGTGTAACGGGGTAACGGGTATTTTAACAAAAATTTTGAACGGTATTCGTAATATAATCTAAAATGAAAACTATTCAATCCTTTCTGCTGAAAAAAAAATGATTTTGAAATTTGATCTTGCTATCACTAACACGTTCTTTTCTAAACCAGACAATAAATTGGTCACCTACCAGTCTGGTGCCACAAAGTCACAAATCGACTTCATCTTAATTCCGAGAAATTACCTAAAAACAGTCCGCAATGTAACTGTCATTAATGGTGAAGAATGCACTCCACAACATAAGTTGATTGTTGGTGACATTATTCTGAATGCAGGCAAGGTGACTCTCAAAGCCTTTCCCAGACGCAGACGCGTATGGAAACTAAAAGAGCCTGCTATATGTGAGGATTTCTGTGCACGTGTTAATGCTAAATTGCAAAATGTTGTTGCTTCTAATGATATTGATGAATCCTGGAAGAATTTGAAAAACTCTATTCTTGAATCCTTTGATACTACCTGCGGCTGGTCAAAACCACATCAAAGACGCAGGGAAACTTGGTGGTGGAATGAAAGGGTTGATACTGCTGTTAAGGAAAAAAGAAGACTTTGGAAGATCTGGAAACGTGGTGGTCAGAAAGAGCCATATCTGGCTGCTAAACGCAGGGCAAAATCTGAAGTTTACCAGGCTAAAAAAGATGCTTCAGATGAAAGGTTTCGTAATTTGAATGAGAAAGATAAGCTTAACCATGTCTTCCAGCTTGCTAGAAAAATGAAGTCTGAGAATCAAGACATTGTTGGTGAAAAGTGTATTCGTAACAAAGAGGGGGATATTGTATATGATGATGCTTCAAAGTTAGAGGCCTGGAAACAGCATTATGATGGTCTCCTGAACTCTGAATTTGCCTGGGATGAATCTGCTCTTCCAAACGCAGATCCCATCATGGGTCCCTCAATTGAGATAACCGAGGCAATGGTACTCAAAGCCATTAATCGGATGAAATCTGGCAAATCCGCTGGGCCAAGTGGCATAGTTTCTGAGATGCTTAAGGTCTCGCGCGATAGTGTTGTCCCGAAACTCACAACCCTTATAAATTTGATTATTCGCGAAGGTAAGGTACCTGATGAATGGAACGAATCGTACATCATTAGTTTGTATAAGGGAAAAGGTGACTCCCTTGATTGTGGTAATTATCGCGGTCTCAAGTTGTTGGAAGTACTGCAGAAGGTACTGGAGCGCATCTTGGAAAGTCAGGTCAGAGAGCAAATCTTAATCGATTCCATGCAGTTTGGTTTTATGCCTGGTCGTGGAACAACAGATGCCATATTCATCTTACGACAACTTCAAGAAAAATATCTTGGAAAAAAGAAGGACATATTTTTTGCCTTTGTTGATCTTGAAAAAGCCTTCGACCGTATACCACGGAAAGTGCTGTGGTGGGCCATGCGAACTCTTGGTGTTTCTGAATGGATTGTAAAAACTGTTCAGGCTATGTACAATTCTCCAAGATCTCGTGTTCGCATCAATGGTAAATTCAGCGACGAGTTTGACGTAAACGTTGGTGTGCATCAAGGCTCAGTCCTGAGTCCTTTGCTATTTATAATTGTCATGGAAGCTCTCTCTCGGTCATTTCGTACCGGTTGTCCTTGGGAATTACTATACGCAGATGATTTGGTTATTATTGCAGAATCTAAAGAGGAGCTTTTGTTCAAGCTAACCCAGTGGAAACAGGCCATTGAGTCAAAGGGTTTACGTGTGAACACTCGGAAGACCAAAGTAATGCATTGCAAACATGGTC
>JAUJPO010061147.1:0-13213 GCA_032270745.1 Tiaropsis multicirrata | reverse complement strand
ATCAACAACTCAATCAGGATCAACAACTCAATCAGGATCAACAACTTCATCCGGATCAACAACTCAATCAGGATCAACAACTCGATCGCAATCTACAACAGAATCCTCAACAACTCAATCGCAATCAACAACTCCATCAGAATCAACAACTCAATCACAATCAACAACTCAATCAGGATCAACAACTCAATCAGGATCAACAACTCGATCGCAATCTACAACAGAATCCCCAACAACCCAATCGCAATCAACAACTCAATCAGTATCAACAACTCAGTCAGGATCAACAACTCAATCAGGAACAACAACTCAATCAGGATCAACAACTCGATCGCAATCTACAACAGAATCCCCGACAACTCAATCGCAATCAACAACTCAATCAGGATCAACAACTCAATCAGGATCAACAACTCGATCGCAATCTACAACAGAATCCTCAACAACTGAAATTTCGACTAAACCAAAACAAACTGATATTACTGTCACAGCAACTCGTAAGTTACAAAAAGACTTTTTGTTGTCGTATTTATTGATGACAGCAAGCCCTAATCTTTGTTTAGGTTTAAAGACAAAAAATGAAATTTTTAAACAAAAGCGACGCATATAAAATTAACCCATCTATATATACTAGGTGAATAGATCTTCAATTCATTCTGGTTCTAATTTTACTAATTGTATCTTTCTCTTTACAGCATCAACACCAGGCACTACCACCCGAGAATCTTTTACTCCTGGAGGCACAACTACCAAAGGTACCTAATGTTAATATTCTAGTCTAATATATTTTGAAAAAGATTTCTACTTTCTGTAAAGAATAAGGTAGAAAGTATTAAGCTCCACATTTAAAACAATGATAGACCATTATTTTTTTTATTTTGGATAATTCCACCTGCCATACCTTATCAGGTGTATCAGAAACTTATAATAAACTGCTGTATCTTTATAGTTAAGGTGTAAATGGTTAAGGCTATACATTATTGTAATGTCAATTTATTTTTTTGTCTTTCCAGGAACGTTTCCACCATGTAAGTGATTCTATAAGCTTTTTTGATTGATGTTCTTCGTCTGACTCACCAGCAGTCTGCATTGTAAAATTAATTTTGACACCATTACCATACGACTTCTTTTTTATAGACCTTTTATGAAGCAGTTGATAATTATTTTTTCCAACATTTATTTGATTTTAGTTAGCACATCTACAGAATCTTCGACAACTTCATCACAGTCAACTTCGACATCTCCCCCTTGCGATTGTGAGAACCCATTGCCAGTTGGAGTAACAGACAAAAGAATTCCTGATTCACAGATGAAATCAAACTCTGTTAAGAACTCAGATGCTGGACCAACTAACACTGGGCCAGGCCAAGCACGTCTGAACAACCAACCATCTTCAAGTGGATCAGGAGCTTGGGAACCAAAAGATAGCGAAGGTTATCTTGACATCATTTTCAACAAAATGGAAGAGATACGACGAATTCAAACTCAAGGATCGCCAACAGATGGGCGATTCGCAAGAAGATATTTTGTTTTTTATTCTCTGGATGGTGATAATTTTGAATCAGAGCCTCTAAAATCGGTATGGTTTTACAGATAAAACATTCTTATTGTTGTTATTATTTTAATTAGACTTTCTCAAATAAACATTTTACGAAATAAGAAAGTAGTCTATAAAGAATTTTGTTTGAACTTTAGACCGAAGATTCATATGTATTTGAAGGAAATAACGACAATAATGGAGTCAAAACAAATAAATTGGAGATCAAAGCAAAAGCTATTCGTATTGTACCCGCTAATGATGAGTCTATCGGTGAACCTTCAGTAGCTCTTCGGGTTGAATTTTATGTTTGCCCCACCCTATGCCCAACTACACCAGCTCCACCAGTAACTACGGTAGAATCATCAACAACTCCATCACAATCAACAACGGGATATTCAACAACTCCATCACAATCAACAACAGAATCTTTAACAACGCCATCACAATCAACAACAGAATCACAGTCAACCACGAAATCTTCAACAACAGAATCTGCAACAACTCCATCCCAGTCAACAACAGAATCTTCAACAACTCCATCACAATCAACCACAGGATCTTCGACAACTACATCACAATCAACAACTCAAGCTATTTCAACAACTATAGTTACTACCACACCTCGTAAGTCACAGTTTCTTTCATCCTGATCACATTGTTGGTCTACACATTTAACTTCTTTTTTTTTGTTTTGCAAATTTATCTGATAGAATAAAACATTGATATTAGCAGGCCTCAATGCAATGGTTATTGGCTTCTTCGTTACTGTTTTGACAAAATCTGCAATGGCTTTACATTTGATTTAACGGAAAAGATTGCAATTCAGAAACCCGAATTACCCCTTATTGCCTTTGTGAAGAACAAATAGAACAACAACCCTTTAGTCGAACAACTGTCGAAATTGCCACATAATACCCTCGCAAGCTCTGGCATTATTTGACATGAGTCATTATTATTTCTCCACAATAGAAGTTCTTTATTTCTTTCACGGATTTTAATGACTACTCCATATTAAACAGCACTTTTCTTTACATTTCTGGTTTACGAAAGAATTTCTTTTCGCTTTAGAATGTCCTTCGGAACAAATATACAGTGCAAACTGTAGCACTGCATATCAATGTGACTCAAGAGAAGTATGCCAACCAAAACAATATGAAGGATGTTGCTGTCCACACGGGGAATACAAAATCGGAGATATTTGCGTCCCGGAGCGGGATCAATGTCCTTGTATCAACAACGGTGTTGTTAAGGTTTGTCTATTGTTCTGTTATTATAGGCATAATTATTTTTCATTTGCTATGATTCGTGACATCAAAGACAATCGATATTGAATTTCTCAAAAAGTATTTTCTTTTTGATAATTCATGATTCGAACGTTTTAGTTGTATTACCAAACTGAATTTTTGGACCTACCTGGAGGTCCTATAAATTAACCGTTGTTCGTTCGTCTGTTATGAACTTTTCTCGAGATAGGTTCATTAGTTTTTTCTGATTTTTTGCACAAAGACGCCAAATTATAAAGCCCAAAATGTGATGGAGCCCAATTTTTGAAAAAAAATATCATTCGACATATTTTGGCCAAACACGGCCGGAAAAAGAGGTTTTTAGGGGTTTTCTCAAAACTTGTTTATTATTTTTTTCTGATTTTTTGCACAAAGATAGGTAGCCTTAAACCCTCGCATGTGACGGAACTCGATTTTTGATAAAATAAATTTCGCGTCCGATTTTGGCCAAAAACGGCCTGAAAAAGAGGTTTTTAGGGGTTTTTCTCAAAATTTGTTCATTGTTTTTTTCTGATTTTTTGTACAAAGATAGGTAGCCTTAAACTCTCGAATGTGATGGAACCCGATTTTTGAGAAAAAAATTTCGCGGCCGATTTTTGCCAAAAATGGCCTGAAAAGAGGTTTTTGGGGATTTTCTATTTTTTTTTCTCAAAGATACGCACATTCATCAGACAGACAGGTTCTCTTTCCCTGGTATAATGGCTGTAATTACCTATTAATTGAGCTGTGCTTATTCATTCATTCATTCTTTCGTTCATTCTTATGACCTTTAGGGTTAATTTCATTTCATAACCAGGTAGGTCCATAAAAGTATCACTTGTTTAACTTTTAAACACACCATTTTCATGCAGGGACCTAGTGAAACTTGGAAACCTAACGATCATGAATTCTGTCGTTGCAATAATGGACAGCAAGAATGTGTACCATCTTGTCCAGAATCCCTGAACTGCAAACCGGTAAGCTGACACTGTTTACTTATCCTGGGTTTCCTTCTGATTTTTTTAGGTAAACGACCTAATCTAAGGGTATTTAATTTCGAAGGTATTTAATAATTCGCGATTTTAGTAAAATTCACGAAAAATAATCCCCCACGAAATCCTTTCAAAGTAATAAAAAAAATCGTGAAATTACTAACTTCCTTCTCTTTTACTCTAGCTGAGGATAATTTATATTTAACTTTTATTAACATCAGATTTTGTTTATTGCTGTGTTGTGTTCAAATTGAATTCATCAAGAAATCAACCGATGATGACGACCTGTAAACTTCTCTTTTTTTAATTTTTAGTACGAAAAGAAAATCTTCACCGGACCCTCTGAAAATGGAGAGTGTTGTAAATGTGTACCAAGTTGCCAATGTAAGTAAAACTGAGTGTCCGTTTCTATACAGAGATTGATATGAACTAGATAGAATCAGTCCATTGGTTCCAAGGAGTGTAGTTTCCGTTATAAAGATGTCCACTTCATTAAACAATTGTTTTTTTATAATCATTAATTTTAAGTATTTATTATCCTTTGTTCGTTTTTGAGCTTTACCTCGTATTTAGGGTTTAACATAGTTGTTTGTTAAATTTTGTTTTCATTTTTTGATTTTCAGATTGTAAAATTGGTCTGCACAAATACGTTCCCGTAAGTCATCTTGTTTTTTTATCATCATACATTTCCTCTAAATGAAATGCAAATTTCAGGAAGCATAATATATAATGGGCTTTTCCAGAAAAATAAATCATGGATATAAACTTCTTCTCATAATTCCCCCCCCCCCCCCCGGACATTTGACATTTTTAACCTTAATAAACACGTCACGTTACTTTCGGGCACATCTTCCACCGCCCCTGTGCAAATTCTTTTTTAGAACAGACTATTGTAAGGATCTGCCATAGAAGCTGTTTTGTTTATTCACCATACAACCCTACTTTAAGTTTATTTGTCGTGAATGCTTATTATCGTCCTTAGACTTCACTTTCTCTTTGATGATGCTTGTAGATTGGGGAGGAATGGGATATCAGTCGCGATGAGAATTCATGCGTTAAAGGACAATGTCTTATGGATGAAGACGGTGATTGTGCAATTATTGAAAAAGATCTAACATTGTGTGAAAAACCATGTCCAAAGGTTGGTTCGTCATCCATATTATTTTTTAATGATCAATTCATCCTCGCAACAACTGCATTTTCATTAATATTATTGGCATATGTTAACCCTTCGATAACGGTTTCGGAGTATTAAGGGGGGATAACGACAGTAATTACGTAATTACGTCATTTAATCGTCGTATTGTACTAGTGTAATCTATCACAATAATTTGTGAAAATGATGTTGATTTAGTACCTTAAAATTATATCAATTATTTCTGAAGTATTTCTGGGCCACATTGTTTAATATTTTCCCTCCGAACTTTTGATAGGATATGAAACGAAGTACAAATGGTAGCTGTTGTGATTGCGGTAAGATTTTTACTTGATCAAACTCCCATCTATGATTGCATAATTTCTGTCTTTCTGACTCGTTGATCCTTCCCTTAGACTCAATTTTGAAAATTGATGAAATTTCATCGATTAACAGGATTTGTTAATGAGTATGATATTTTACTTTTAGAATGTGATTATGATAACTGCCAAGTGACGCCAGAAGACTGTGCCGAGGTAAAATTATTTTCAAATATTTCTCAATTGCGTGCTTTTGAGTCATGGAGTAGATTTCTTAAGGGCATAAATTAAATGCGTAACATAATCTTTCAGGTATTTTTGTCATTGTACGAAGGTAAAACTGATATGCGTAAATCCCACCGGGGACAAGGTAGTCATGAAAAAATGATCTACTGGACGTGCAGCCCTTAAGCTTCGTTTTCACCTGAGATAAGAGCGAGATAAAAATGAGATAAGCATAGTGCGCATGATGGAATGAGATAGGTTGATGTCTTATCTCGTAGTGAGGACTTGTTTTTTCTTATCTCAAGTTTTTGAAACAAAGATAGCGCAAAAACTATAATCTTCAAAAAAGATAAATGGATTACCGAAAAAATCATAACGAAGATGTGTACTTTTTCAGTCACGAGAAAGGGTGATTTTGTATTTGAGATAAGAAAGGAGATATGTGAAAACCGTCAATCTCAGAATACAAAATTTGGTGCAAAATATTACGCGCACTGTGCTTTTCTCATTTTTATCTCACTCCTATTTTAGGTGAAAACTTTGCCGGGGAAAATGCACTGTAAGGGTCCGTTGTAGTCTGAATATGCGGTGGTTCTGAGATCGAGTTACTCCCCCTTCCCTTCCTAGGCGTTAATTTACAGAAAAAGTGATACACGATCATGTTTGACTTATGGGTTGCTAAGCTTGGTTAAGTAAGCGATGTATTTTTCTGATTACTTTGATTAAAATGCTCTTCTTTTCATTCAATAGGGAGAAATCTATGTAAAAGACGAAACAGCTTGTTGTGGTAATTGCACGCGGTTACCTAGTAGTAAGTCACTATTTTGTTATTGAGCTCTTTCAAGAACAATTAGAGAGTCTTGTGTTTTTATATTTGCTTTGATTAAGTTAGTTTATTAAATGGTTGTTTAGAACGTTACTTTAAATATTTCATTGTATCTCGTATAATGTACAATGTACAAAGTGATCGATACGAGAAAACAAATGGAGCTTCTTTAATTGGAATTTATTTTCAAAAACAAAAATTATAAACGCCATTCGGAGCAATGATGTTCGTAGTGAACTTATGTATAGACTGGAGTCGTTTATGACATTTTAGTCGATACGGCAAAATTCTATCAGTTTTGGGTAGTTTGTTTAAACTATATTCGTATAGACTATATTTGTCTTCAACTCAATGAATTTCCTGTTGAGAATCTCGTAAGGGGTCGAGATTGTTAAAATGTTGCGAAAATGGTCGTGTAAATTCAAAGAGTAAAGTGTTGTAAAAATCGAAAGCAAGGCTCGAATAACGTCATGAGTCTGAAGGGACCACTAAAACTTTCAGTATCTCGTTTAAAAACATTAAAATTATAATGAAGTATATATCATCATATCCGAGGACTATATAATAATTATCTAACAGAGCGAGGGTTAAATCTTGTAAAATTGGTCTGCGTGTCTGAATGGCAGGAGTTTCTTTACGAATTTTAACATTCTTTTCTTAGCAACACAACAGCCGTCAACAACATTACCTACATCTACGAAGATAAGTAAGACAATATTTTCTTATTTTAATTTAGTAATTGCTTATCCTTAAAATCATTCCAAAACAATCGATGATGCAATGTCTTTAGAACAGATTAAACTAGTCATCCGTAAGCATTATCGAGCTTTGAAAGTTAAGTTTCTCCTTTTAAAATAAAATTTGGCATGGAGTAGTTTTTGGAAATTTAGTGAATTTTGGTCTTTTCTGTGAACTCAAGTTCTATCGAGTCTTATTGAATCTTGGTGATTTCGCAATATTTAAAACTTCTCCTTGGCGTTAAATGTAAATGTAGCTGATGATTTCTCTTCTAAATTTGTTTCCAGCAACAAGTATCTACACCGAAGCAACAAGTACAGCTCAACCACAAAACAAAGGTCAATATAAGATGATTTCTATTGTTTATATTTTACGTATGGCTCCGATTACACCTTTATATCTATTTTAAATTTTCAATGGCGTTTATATTCTTTTAATTTAATTTACTCTTTCCAATATCGTTTCAGAAACTACAACTCAAGAATCAACAACAGAATCCTCAACAACGTCAATGCGATCAACGACAGAGTCCTCAACAACTGAATCTCATTCAACAACAGAATCTTTAACAACTCAGTCACATTCAACAACTCCATCGCAATCAACAACTACATCACAATCTACAACAGAATCCTCGACAATTTCATTGCAGACAACTAGAGAGTCCTCAACTACTCCATCAACACCTTCACAATCAACAACTTCGTCTCAATCTACGACAAAATCGGCAACAACCCCGCCACAATCAACAACTACATCTCAATCTACGACAGAATCCACAACAACTCCATCACAATCAACAACTTTATCTCAATCTACGACAGAATCTTCAACAACGCCTTCGTCTACCAAAACCAGTACGAAAATGTCTTTTTTCATATAACAAAATTTTATAATTTAATTCTTTAATTGCTTTTTAATAATCCAGGAATAATTTTTCACCATTCCAAAACAATTGATGCAATGCCTTTAGAGCTGGTTAAACAAGTCATTCGTGAGCAATATAGACCTTTGAAAAGTTTTCCTTCGTATTTTGGTCGTTTTTGTGAACTTACGTCCTTTTAGACTCTTAAGTTTTATATCAAAGATATATTTATTGATATTTAAAAAAAATCCATTAGTGTTAATGACTGTTTTAAGTTTTGAATAAGCGAGCCATTCAATACTATTAATCATTCATTATGGTTTTCAAGTCTGAATTAAAAGTTAAAGAAAGGTTTATCTAAAATAATTTCCATGTAAAATACATTTATAAATTATTTCAACACAATTTGGTTTACTTTAAATCTTTTCAATATCATTCCAGAAACTACAACACGAGAACCAACAACAGAATCCTCAACAACGCAATCACAGTCCACAACAGAATCTTCAACAACTCCATCCCTGTCAACAACAAAATTATCAACAACTCAATCACCATCGACAACAGAATCAGCCTCGACAACTTCATCTCATTCAACAAATCAACCAACAACAACTCCGATTTGTTATTGTGAAAACCCATTAGCAGTTGGTGTTTCGGATGGCCGAATTCCCAATTCACAAATGAAAAGTAATTCTATTAAAGTCAGTAATCCAGGACCATTCAACACAGGGCCTGAACAAGCTCGTTTAAACAACAAGTTAACCTCGTCTGGATCAGGGGCCTGGGAACCAAAGGATAAAGAAGCTCATCTCGATATCATTTTCAACAAGTTGGAAAATGTTCAAGAAATTCGAACACAGGGGTCACCTAGAGTTGATCGATACGCAAGAAGATATTTTGTTTTCTACTCATTGGATGGTGTTAACTTTGAACAGGAACCATTATTAAATGTAATGTATTTACTTTCATTACCAATTTGTCGGGGAAGCAATTGCCCTGAGAATATTAATATTTATCTGTTTTGTAGAATTTTGTCTGGTGAAAATATTTTCTTTTCTTGCCCTTCTTTATATTTGTTGTTGTGCCCCTCAGCCCTTTAGCTTTGATTTTAAAGACAAAGAGTTATTCAATTTATTACACCATAATTTGAGAACATATGATCACATACTTTATGTCTCTTAAAAAATTGAACTAGTGGGCGTGAAATAAGCATATGACTACAATTAAGCTTGCATCTGCAACAAATGTCTATTTTATTTTGTCAAGTTATTCATAGTTTTCTTTCACCGTATTAGGTTGACGGTGCTCCTGTATTTGAAGGCAACAATGACAATAATGGTGTGAAGGTCAACAAATTGAACATTAATGCAAAGGCGATTCGTATTGTACCAGCCAATGATGAATCTATTGGTGAACCTCCAGTAGCTATGAGAGTTGAATTATACGTTTGTCCAGTGTGTAATACTACACCAGCTCCACCAGTGACTACACCACAATCTTCAACAACTCCATCAGAATCAACAACTGAATCTTCAACAACTCCATCACAACCAACAACTGAATCCTCGACAACGCCATCACAATCCACAACAGAATCAATCACTGAAGGTAATCCCCCCCCCCTTTTTGAAGCTCAAATTCCTGTAATGCGTACCTTAAAGGAACTAATTTTAAATAGTTTAAAAGATTGACAAGACCAAAAGAGCAGTTCTTCTCGATTTAACGAGACTTATAACAGGGTGGCCACAGGGAATGGAAAAACTGGAAAAACTGGAAAAACTGGAAAAACTGGAAAAATAGTAATTTTCAGAAATAGGGCTGGAAAAACTGGAAAATCATTTTTCAATCAAATATTTCATACCTCTGACAGGCAATCTGAGAGTATCAATTTTCAAAACTTTTCTTGTCGGATCCAACCATGGTGGATCCTCCAAATAGATATAAATAGAACATAGAAAGTCCTATTATGATTAGAACCTTTGCCAGAAATACTTTGTTTAGCATTTGTAAAAATACTTTTAGCTTAGGGCCAAGTCTTTCAACTTGTTAAGCTGGAAAACAGTGCATGTTTCAGAACTGAGGCTGGAAAAATGTACCTCTTTCAGCCTGAAAAAGCTGGAAAAAGATATGTTTTTGATAAAAAAAGCTAGATCTTTTTTAATTGAAAGAGTGTGGCCAGCTTGTATAAAAGCAATTTATGAGTATACCTTTTGAATTTCAATTTCATCAGGCTTTTCCTTTGGACCTCTTTAAGTCAGTTAGCAGAGCATTTTCATCTGTATAAAAGAATTGTATGGAACTTGTGTGGACTGGATCGTCTACATATTTAGCTCTTTCAAACCTAATATCATTCCAAAGAGATATTTATGGTATTCGTGTAAGTTCTAGGAATTAAGATTTTGCTTTAAAGACCAAACTTCTCATCATTTTGTTAAATATCTTTTTCAACAGCAACAACACCAAAGCCAAAAGAATGCATGGTCCAAGAAACCAAACTCAAAATCAAACATCAAGAATGTGTTTCAAACGAGGAAATCACGGTTGCCTCTTGTTCCGGAACATGTCAATCTTCTGCTTCCTTTAGTGCGGAACCACCTTTCTACAGTCAAGATTGTACTTGTTGTAAACCTACGGAATTCGTTGATATCAAGGTGTCCATGACTTGCATGCGGACACGGCCTACATCGATGATCGTCAAAAAGATCGCTAAATGCGTCTGCTCGCAGTGTCAAAGTGAACCAGCTATCCCTACTCAACATCCGACTGGAAGAGACACCGCCGTCAATCCGGATGATATATCCAACGAGCCGGTTGTCAGTAAAGGACGGAAGAAACGTAGCATAACCGGAATGCTTTACGATATGGTCTTCGGCCATTAAAAACTGTCGCCAAAACTTCAAAATTGAAATATTTTATGTTATTTTAAAAAACTTAATGGGATAATAAGGTTTAGATTTTTAAGTTTATTTTACACTTTGTTCTGTTAAAAATATTTTAGTTTCTTCATTTCAGTGGGTAAATAGCGTTATACATTTCTTGGAATGTTAAGAAATTGATTTTTTTGCTTGGACCCCAAAATCCTTCATACAAGAACCTCTACGACGAACCGATCAAGGAAGATCATATGATTTGAAAAAATGCGTCTCAAACCCAGACTTTCTAAATCCATTTTCTTTTATCGAATAAAGAGACTAGCTGTTCCAAAACTCTTTCAACACAAAATTAAAGCTTTATTTAAGTGCTGGAATTTTTAAACTCCCGTATGTCCTAAATCAGAAAGATTTACAACTTGGTTCATACCAATTCTGGTAGTTCGTTGGACAGTTAGGAGTTGTTCTTTTTTTATTAAAATCTTATGATCCGTTAGTACGTATGTCATTTAAACCTCTTTGATGATAAGAGTATAATATACCTTAATATAAGTGAACTAATTAGTACTCGCCAAAGTTAAAAAAATTTAGTACTCGCCAAAATTAAAATTTGTGGAACTTTGGTGGAATTTCTGAAAAATTAAATAAAATGATATCGGAAAAACAACCTTACAGTACTGTATATGATAATATACGATCTTTTAATATTATCCAAATATTTTTGAATAATGTTAAATTTGCAAGAATTAGCTTTTTTCTCAATAAAAAACTTTATATTTGAAAGTATTTTGTTTTAATCCCGATAGACGATTCCAATCTATTAATATTCAGTACGAAAGACTATCGTTCACTCTAGTTGTGTCCACTTTTTTCCATAATGTTGTTGCTTTCTTTGATCTCATTCCAGTTTCCACCAACACATCATCCAAATTCTCCTCCAAATCATCCAAGTTCTTTTCCAAGAACTCGTTTTGTTTACAAAGCTTTTGAATATCTACCTCCGTTTCCTTGATACAATCTTCTAATCGATTAAACATGGTGAGAGGTACAAAGAACCTTTTCCGATATTCGGCCAGCGCTTGTAAACCTTTGACCTTACGTTCAATTTTGGTCTGCAAGGTTTCGAGTTCAACTTCACCTTTACGAACATTGCCATTGACGTCATTCTCCTTCATCTCAACTCTGGCAGAGTCTTCAGCATCCCCAAGGTCCTCGATTTCAATGGACTTTTGTTCTTCAAGAAGAATTCTCAGTCTCTCGTTTCTTGCCAAAGCATCTTGGATCTCCTTCTCGAGGTTTTCAATATCTTGCTCCTTAGACTTGACCATATTTTCTTCAGATAGCTCGAAATTACTTTCCACCCCAGTCAAAGATATATTCGAACGTTGCAGGAATGCATACCTGTCAGTATTTGGCGTTAATCTTTCACTGTCAAGTTGTTCATCTAGCAAAGCATTGACATAATTATCATAGGCCTGTTTTATCGTTTGTAAAGACTTTCCGTGAGTTTGTGAAGAGCTTATGATTTTCTCCCATTTATTACTGCATCTTTGAAGATGAAAAAAGCTCAGCTCAGACATCATATATTGTTAATTTTTTTACCTTTTAATAAAATAGATTGGGTATGTTACATGATTTAAAGGAAGAAACTTTCGCGAGGCAAAAAATCTCAAAACTTTGGGGTTTAATTTTGGGAAATAACTTTCGCGAAAAAGCAATTCGAAAATCTTTTTTCCATGATTAGGACACTTTTTATGCCTCTCGCTCCATCTTTATAGTAACTTACGATATCTGAAATAAAAAAACTTAATATAATCTTGCTATGTTCTTGTAGTTTAAATTCCTCCAAAAATAACGTTTTTGTAACAAATCGTGGGAAAATGACATATTTCGCAGGTACTACCGTAAAACCTCTAATTTAGTGCGGCCTCTAATTAGTGCGGATGGTCTTTTTTTGAGAAAATGGATCATTTTTTCACCTCTATTTATTAGTGCGGGTGAGTTTTAAGGTATTTCCGATTCACCTCTAATTCAGTGCGGTAATGGTCCAAATTACCTCTAATTATAGTGCGGATTGGGAATTAATAAATCATCGTTTTCATTTTCATCAATATTTTTTTGATTCGATCAAAATTACATTTTTAAGAGGAAAAAGGGTCATCGTCATCATCGTTTGGAATTGCCAGCTGATTTCATCTTTAAGTCTACAAACGAAAAAATCTTTTCTGTCAAATGAAAGAAAAGACTTTGGCAGAGATAAAGAAATTTGAGGCGAATCGGGCCAAAGTATAAGAAAAAAATAAAAACAAAAAATAGAAAAAAAATAGAAAAGGAAAGATAAAAATGTTTCAAATCTAGTATTTTTACCTCTAATTTAGTGCGATGTTGATCTGAATTCCCTCTATTTATTAGTGCGGTTTTGAAATGAAGAAACCTA
>JAUJPO010061136.1:0-13218 GCA_032270745.1 Tiaropsis multicirrata | reverse complement strand
ATATCAGGATTGAATAAAATATCAGGATTGAATAAAATATCAGGATTGAATGAAATATCAGGATTGAATAAAATATCGAAATGAATGAAATATCAGGATTGAATAAAATATCAGGATTGAATAAAATATCAGGATTGAATAGAATATCAGGTTTGGATTGAATGAAATATCAGGATTGGATTAAATGAAATATCATATTGTGAATTGGATTGAATGTAATATTTGAAGGATTGAATATTGCTACAGAATGGCAGGCATACTCAAGAGATGTGATGCACCGGTTAATGTAATTTTTACGTCAATGCCATCCTGTGTATTAAAACCAGTCGCTGAAAAGCCCTTTGTTGGGCAAACTGCCCGACATCTGCATTTACCTACCCGCATGAAGAAGCATCAGCGACAACAAAGTAGCGCAGTTGGTAGAGAAATGACCCGATGCGGATGCAGCTTCACATTCGATGACGTAAACATCTTGGCCACATCTTCTCGTTCAGAAATACATTAACTAACTCTCGAGGCAATTATGATACGCATACACAAACCATCCATTAATACAAAGAATGAATATAAAAGTATAGATGGGATCCCGTTTACATCAGATTCTTACCCGACTCGAAAGTAGACAGATCATATTGGATTGAATTTTCTTCAAGATCTTGAAGAAATACTCTGATTGGCAGAAATCCCTATTGTTTTTTTATGCGCGAATTGAAATTCGTGCGATTTCATTGGTTTAATTTCACAACTGCCATTTTTCTCATGTGAAAGGGGTAAACTTTAGTATGACTAAAAAAAGTAGAGCTCTAACGATAAAATTTTGATTACTCTTTTGAGAATTGTTTTGTGTTAGAATTCTACATTTTTAATTTTTTCTTTGATTTAGTTTCATCGTTTTTTTAACCTTGTTATTATTAACTTTGAACAAATTGAACTAGTTTTTACTTTTGTTTTTAGCCTGAAGTCGAACATACAGTTGAACCCATGTAATTCGAACTCCTATAACTATAATTCGAAGCTCATACAATTCGAACAAAATCTTCGGTCCCGTCCGACTTAATCAAACTTAATCAAACTCCTATAATTCGAAAACTCATATAATTCGAACGAAATTCTCGGTCCCTTGAGAATTCGAATTACATGGGTTCAACTGTATGTATGAAACCTGCCTGAGAACTGAGAACACTTCCTCGAAAAAAAGGCAAATCAATATAATTCCGGTTACCTCCTTCTCCTGTCCGGATCACAATCCAGGAACTATCAGCTGTTCCGGCAACGTTTCTATGGTAACTGGAAACCCGGTACAAATACTCCGTAAATGGGATTAAACCTCCTCTCACAACTTTCTTTTGCTGGCCATCGTAAACGGTCGTTATAGCGGGGTTAGAACATTCCGGATTGTTTCCGGCATTAGTTGAGATACCGGGACAACCGTTAAAATCCACATTATAATGTTCTTTGACAACGTGTTGAAATTTAAGTTCTGATCCGATTTTCAAATTCTGCAAACAACCACCTAAATGTGTTTCGATCTGGTATTCCCGGAGTATCAAGGAATCAACGGTAGCCGGAACTCCCCCAATGTAGGTTTCCGATGATACGGTCATGTCTGATAATAAGATAGCAATTTGCTTTGTGTTTCCGTTAATTTTAGCGGTAAGTTGACGCGCTTTGTTCTCGATCACAATATCGTGCATTTCGTTGTCGCAAAGATCGTTGGATGATAAAGTATATCGTATATCTGCTCGGTTAGGTTGCTTATAACGCAGATAAAGAATTTTGTTCGCTAAGTAAACAATAAAATGCGTGTTCATTCCTTCAGCGTATAAGACTAACCCATCAGTATACGAAGTTCTCAACTTGAAACTGATGTGAAAATTCGGTCCGCCGTTGAATACACCCTTATTGAGTACTATGTAGCCCTGGCCTTTGAAATAGACACCATTTTGTGGGTAGAGAGAACAATGATCACTCAATGGAGGTACGTTTGCTTTGGATTGGAAAGTTTTAAAATCGAGCGGAATGTTCTTGAAGGTAAAATCTCGAACACAACCGATGAATGAAAAACGATTGATACTTGCATCTCCACTATCGCTGCGTGTGATGACGTAATCTTTTGGTAAACCACCAACAAAGATGGCAGAGATTTGACCAATCACGTTCTTATCTCCACTACTGGACCCAGACCCTTTGTGAACCTAAAATACGATCATTCACAAAGATTGGATAACATGACATCAAAAAAGAAGATAAATCCCAGCAGACACAAGACGTCTTTTCAACGTCTTTTCAACGTCTTTTCAACGTCTTTTTAACGTCTTTTTAACGTCTTTTCCACGTCTTTTTAACGTCTTTTCAACGTCTTTACAATATTTTAACGTTGAAAAGGCGTCCTGTGCTGGGATTCGCATGATTTACTTTTACTAGAATAAAAGTAACAAGAAATCCTTATTTGCGATGAAAAAACATTTTCAAAAATCCAGTAGGTACGCTGTGGGTTAAAACAATACTGATATCAACCTCGATTCCAGGGCGGATGACCGTCCGCGGCCGCACAGGAAAATGAGAAAAAGTGTCGTCGCTTAGGTCAGAAAGCTTATCGCCCTGGGTATATAAGAAACTTAAAAAGAGAGGACGAACCTTATCAACGACGATGTCACCTTTCCTCATGTCACGTGTTATTTCTACTTGATGCCATTGGTTATCGTTGAAAGTAGTCGCTTGTGATTGGACAGTGAAAGCAGCTGGCCCACTCTCCGTATCAAAAATGAACCACGGTTTACCCTTCCGTAGCTCGATAACGATTAAATCTTCTTGTCCGGCAGATGATGCGAATAACAGGAGACCGTCCGGAAAGTTCGTTTTGAACCATAGAGACATCAGAGTAGTTGCACTGTCCGGAATATGGGATCCCGAAAAGCGGTAAAAGCCAAAACCGCTGAATTGCACACCCCGGACTACGTTCGTTGGAGGGGTATTATAAAGTGGTTTGGTGAGAGACACTTTGAAGCTGACGGGAGTCGGTCCATTAGGTTTTGCAGGATCGATCCAGACTAGATTAACAGCTGTATTGTTGTGAATCGAGGCTACAGGTGGAGATTGGCCGCCTGGAGTAGCGGCTAGTGTTTGGGCAGATGTTTTGGAGCTATGTGGAGTACAAGCGTAACTGTTACACGCTTTTACTGAGAATTGATACAGTGTGTATGGAGACAAGTTTGCTATCCGTACTTCTTTGATGAGACCTGTGGTCGACGAGTTTTTGATGGGTCGCAGGTAATTTGTTTCTTTGATGTACATGTAGACTTCGTACCGCCTGATGATACCCGCTGGAGAAGTAGGTTTGGACCAGGTTAGGTTCATCGTGGAACTTGAATAAGATGTGGTGAATGGCTTTGGTTGCCCTGATGGATCTGAGAAATGTAAAAGAAAGAGGAGTATTTAAACTTCAAAAAGAATATCAAAAACATCCAATGTGACATTGCGTAATAACACATACAGTTTAAAATTTAATCCCTGCGATAGAAAAATAAGTCACGATTATCATGAATAGAGTTGAACCCCAGGAAACAATTTTGACATTAAAGAGTTAGATACGAAATGAAATCACAATCAAAAGATGCATCCTTTGAAGTTAAGGTGTTATTTCAAGGTTTTTATAAACAAAAAAATAACATGATTACCTCCTTCTAACGTTCTCGTTCTTGTCCAGTTACTTGTGGTTGAACCTTTCACTTGTGTCGTATATGCCACAATACGGAATTCGTATTCTGTATACGGTAACAGCCCGGTCACATCAAAAGTCCGGTTGTCCGGTGTTAGTCGTACGCCTAGAGTATTCCCTTCTCCTTGGAACGGTGAGTTCCGTTGCATGAGATCGTAGAACTGGATTTCTCCGTTAGGTCGACTAGGCGCGTCCCAGGTTACCACTAGGCTGGTTCCGCCTGGAATTAGTCGCACGTATGGCGCAGGTTGGCTATCCGGTGCAGCCGATCTGGTCGATATGATAACACCTTTACTACGGGCGCACCCGTCTTCCGTACATACGATAACAGAAAAGTTATATACGGTAAAGGGTGACAAACCGGTTACTTGTACGTTAGTTACCAATCCTGTATAGTGGCTGGTTTCTACACCGCTTTTCTGTTTTGATATTAAAGTATATCTTTTGATGACACCGTTTGGCTTTGAAGGTGGACTCCACGTCGCTATTACTGACCGATCTTTTATCTGTGATAAAGCAGGTGCGGAAATACCCATTGGTACATCACCGTATGTCCGGGTAAGCAAAGAATCAACACTTTTCGCTGATCCAGCAGCCGTGAAGGCGTACACATCGTAAAGATAGGTCGTAAAAGGTGAGAGGCTTTGGTCTGTGTATGTCAGTTGGGTTCCTGTGTAAACATTAGACCCGTTTCTTTGGATTTGGTAACGCGAAATAATACCGTTGGGATCATCAGGCGGACTCCAGGCTAGACTGATAGAAGTTGATGTTTTGCTTGTCACGCGTGGCGGTCCTTGCTGGTTGGGAACTAAAATGTAAAACAGATTATAGTTTAACTTGTGTAATTCAAACAAATATTCTGGTCTCCTGGAATACGAATTTAATGAGTTTAACTGTATAATAAAATGAACTTGTCTACCCGATGGTCTCGTTCCAGGCTGAACCTTTCTCCTCAAAGCAGCCGGACAAAGAACTAAGAAGCTCTATTCCATATAAATGAAGAGGTTACTCCAACGCTTTTAACGTAGCCGGTAAATAAGACTTTTGAGAACTTTTTGCGATGCAGAGAACGACGTCACCACCTTGATTCCAAAATGTCATAACTACGACGCTTGTAAATCTAAGACACTGTGAGTTATTACGCTTTTTTATGAAATTATTCTAATGTTATCAAAAGTTATCAATGAGTTTATTCCGTTTAAGTTTCCTTTTATTTTTGTTATCAATAGTGACTTAGGAATATATTAATTGTTATCATCCACCCGTAGGTAAAATGCACTGTCGAATATATTTGTCTTCTGCACTCCTTTCGGAGTCAGAAAAGAAAATGCGCTATTGTGACTTGTTTTGTTTTCTCTTTTAAACATATACAATGAAGAGAGAGAAAAAAATGAAAGTTTCGAATGTTTTGATTATTTTTATGAAATGAAAGAGTAAAAGCAAAAACATTTTAAAAGAGAACAAGAGACGAGATTTTCCTCGAATCTCTTCTGTCTTGTTTACATTTTACTATGATCACAATTTATTTTGTATGAAAACTTCTAGTGGATGATAAAACAAATATACGACATGGGGAAATCGGATATCGAATTATTCAGTCTCGCTTTCATGATGTTCGACTCAGCTTCGCTTCGTTGCACCGAATCATTGGACGCGATATCATTTCACTCTTCCATATCCGATTTTTCCTTGTCGTATATTTGTTTAATGTGCGATTTAAGTGTCATGGCAATCAAATATGTTGTCGAATACCAATACCAAATACCAATACCAACTCGAAGAAGAGTGTAATAGTGGAATGGCATCGAGACACTTGGTGGAAAAGTGATCGATTGTATCGATTATAGCCGTCTATAAGTTATGGGTTTTGGTTATTAATTTTTTATTCGTGGTAATTATTATGTAATCTTTCGGAAACGGAAGGACATGGGAAAGAATTCTGATTCATGATATCTATTACACAATCTTTATACAGAAGCACCCTACTAAAAAACCGGGTGTTTGAATTTTTAACAATGAAACTAGTGGCATACATCCGGCTTTTTTTTATGTCCCAAAGATTACGTAATGGATATCATGAATTAGAATTTGCAAGCTTTATTTACCTCCACTGCAGCCATAAGGGTTTGTTCCTTCAAGATTTGTTGTTCCTTGTTTACAGACGTTACATTTACTTCCTGCAACGTTTCTTTTGCATTCAGTGCAAATGCCAATTGAGTTGCAATTAGTGCCAGTTCTCCCTGCTGCTAAGCAACCGCATGATAAACATCTAAGCAACAAAAAGGGAGGGAAAAAAATTACGAAGTGTAATACACTCAGCTTATAATAGAATGTTGATTAAAGTGATTGTCAGTAAAAATGAAAATCAATACAATTTGATATTTCCAGCATCTCAACAAACTGATTCTGGAAGATTTGACATCACTTTGCTCTTTCTATTGATACGAACATTGTGTTGTTACGCGGCGGCACCTTCCAATGATTGGGCCAATGAACCTAACGCGGCAGATATCGATGAAATCACAAATGCTCTTCGTCTAAAAATCGAAAGAAATCGAATGCAGCATGACCAGTTTTCCATCTCAACTGTTGAGTATCGGAGATCGTTTAATTACCTCAAGAGGACTTTGAATGCTCTTGAATGTCCACAAAACGAACTGAATGACTTGCTACCCTCATTCGAATATGATATTCCACCTGTTAACACTAATTTCATCAGACGAGACAATGAGTTGAAGGATATTCACCAACATTTCGATGTCAGTAGAGCTTCTAATGTAGTCATCACTGGGATTCCAGGTGTTGGGAAGAGCGAGACAGCAAATAAGTATTACGTCATCAATCGAAACACTTATGATCACGTGATCAGAATCAATGTTGACAATATTGAACAAGAATTCAAAAACATTGCCATCATTCTCAAGTTTGACGAGAAAACAAACATTCAAGTTATCATAACTTTATTGAGAAAGTACTTCAAAAACGTAAAAGTGCTTTTTATCTACGATAATTGTACCGCGATTGAGCAGTTGACAAAATATCTCGACCCAGGACAACATAACTTGATTACAACTCAAATACAACACTGGGGAGCTGGGTACCAAGTAGTGACACTCGAGAAATGGCCTGAACAAACTGCGATCCAATTCCTACAGAACAAATTACCAACAGGTGATCAGAATGAAATATCTGAACTTTCCAAAGAATTAGAATATCATCCATTGGGACTCCAGCATGCTGTCGCATCAATGACTCAAACACAAATATCCATCAAGGAACATCTTGAGGATTTACGAAACCACAAAATGGATGTATTATCAGAGCGTATAGCACTTGGGTGTGGAATACGTTTGTCAGTGTTTGCATCTTTCTTTATAACGATCGAACGAATCGAGCGTAAGAACCCGGATGTCATGAAACTTCTTTCACTATTGGGAATTCTCGATGGCACATTCATTAATGAGGAATTTCTCGTGAGATGTTATGAAACGAATCGAGAATACAACAAAGTTGTTGAATTATTGCATCGTCAAAACAAACGAGAGAATTACAGAAATTAGCAATGAGAAAGTGAATTATCTAACGACCCATTCTCTATATCAAGAAGCGATTAAGATTTACATCATAAAAAACAACTCAATGCAATGTTCTTTTGCAACCTTTACATCAATGATACAAATAAATTTTAGAATAGACTGCGAGCGAAAAGATGAAGAAAATCTCTGGTCAAGTCATCTTAAACATCTTTGGAAGCAACATGTCTTCAAGGAAGCCGTTTTTCAAATAATTTGTAAATACCCACTTACTATGATCCGTGCCTTTCGATGAGGTCTTTAGGTTCGAAATCACAGAAGAAATTTACGAAAAGCAAAGAGACAATATTGAACATACTGCATCCTATTATGCTGAGTACAAATTAATGGTATAGGAAAACGAAAGAAAGATTACGACGACTTGGAAAGACGAGTGCTTGTCAACAATCTAAAAGCGTCACATACAAAAGAAGAGTTTTTAAGAATTATTTCTATAGTAAAAACTCATCAAATTGGGAAAATAGACAAAAATGACCATGCGACGATTCTTCTCAACATGCTTTTAAACGGGCATTTCCAAAATGCGTTAGAGCTACTGAAGAGACTTTCAATTGATAGTAGCGAATTTAAATTTACGTCTGGTATTTGTCACAAAGAACTTCGAAACATTGACGAAGCATTGAAGATATTTAAGACTATGCCCGAGTCTACGTGTGGACTTCTGGGCAACGCTAAAGATCAAATCGCTTGTTGCTTCATAATGAAAGTAGAAATAGAAAGAGGAATGGGAATAATGATACAATCCATTAGTATTAGACCATCAGACATGCTTTCGGAACGTGTTACTGGTCGAGCACTTTTTGAAGCAGGTCTGCTCGAAAGAAGCAAAAAAGCTTTTGAGTCATGGCTTGTGAACAACTGTCAACTACACAAACCAATTTTTGTAAAATGCTAATGCTACCCGAGCATTTGAGAATCGATATGGATTTTTCTACTGTCCTTGCTCAATACCAGGAAAGCACAATCTATGTAGCAAAATTCGCTTGATCATATTAAACTTTTGTGATTTAGTTCACAGAAATCGAATCGTAGAAGCAAAAGAATATACAAAAACATTCGCATATGAAATCGAGCGGGAGAAATACACAGGCAAAATATATTAAAAGAGGCTTTAACGTTAGCTGAACATTGGCAAAAAAAATTTATAAAGCCTTGATTGTGTACCAGATGATCAGAGAGTTTGGAAAGGAGCTTCGTAATCACGCAGGGATTTATGATGAATTTGATGAAGAGGCCTTAAACGTGCGCAACAACATTGATCAGTGTGTTGACAATTTCAGAAAAATATTTCACTTTTGAAAAACTCATCATACTTATTATACTTATTATTACTTATTAATACAAGGAAAAGTTCCTTCGAATAATTATACACGTAGAAATTAATGTTTTTCTCTAACCCGTCGTATTTTTTAATTAGTTTAATGATTGTCTAAACAACCGTATTCATACAATATTTAATTAATTTGGTCTAAGTGATTTATTTAATACAGAAAATTTCACATTAGTAAAATTGTTCAAAAATTTAAACTTTCTCTTTTTTCTTGTGCTCTTTACCACATAGTAATACTCGTGATTTAAAATATCGACCAAATTAATTAGAAAAGTTTTACACGAAATGTTCAATAGCCTGGTCACCTGAATTGGATATTGTTCCTTTTTTCACTCAGCCTTCCAAAGCGAAAGTGATTAAAAAACAATATACTTCTTCCATAGCTTACACGTTTTTTATAAGAACATTAAAATTCGAAGAAGCCTTCAAATGTTCTTAGCTTTTTTGGTTTCAAGTCTTGATGAAATGAATGAAAAAAAGTATTCTTATTTCTATACTATTCTCTAAAGCCTCCAAATGTTCTTAACATGTTCTTAATTTTTTTACATCAAAGCTTTGTTCTTATATACTTTGTTCTTATAAAAAAGAACGTGTATTAGAAATGTTTTTAAATCCCATAGAAATCCTTCTATTAGGATATACGTTTTTTTGTTTTATAAGAACATAGTTTATAAGAACAGTGAGGCTGAGATTTGTTCAAAAATTAAGAACGCCTTAAGAACGTGCAAAGGCTGAAATTAACATTGTTTCAACGTCCAGAGAACGTTCTGATGTTGAAACATTATTGTTTGGACGTTAAAACAACATTCCCTGCCTGCTGGGGTTATTGCGGTTCTTTAGAGACAAAATGCTTTTTCGTATTTTGGACTCGCATGTAAAAGAACATCAATAAGATTTAAGAACACCACAAGGCTGAAAATGGTTGAAAAAATAAGAACATCCAGCCTCAACCAAAATTTTGATGTTCTAAAAGCGTGTGTCTGTCACTTGAGTTGGATATTGTTTTTTAGTAAGCTCGTATCAACCTTCCAAAGTGAGTGAAAGTGAAAGTAAAAACAAAGCACTTCTTCCATTAGCTTTGGAAATGGTTTTAAAATCCCATAAGAAAGAAACTTCTTTTACTAGGACACATCCATTCGGCTACCACACCCTATCATCCCAAAAATCACAATCGAAAAAGAAAACAAAAATAATGACAAACCTTCCGTTACTGTAACCATAGTAACCACTTTTACATTCGTTACATCTAAAACCTGTCAATCCATCTGACGTACGACACTGACATTGTCCGTTTGAAGTACACAGGCTTGATAAAGAACCTTGTGGATCGCAAGAGCAGGCTAGACAACCGAGACCTTTGGGGTTCCAATAGTAACCTGTGATGCAGCGATCGCATTTCTGGCCATCCACGTTTGATAAACAACTACATTGACCAGTGCTTGTGCACACTAGTTGATCTGAAAGAATGAAAAGAGAAATACCACTGAAATAAAATACTGTGAAATAATTGTTACGCTGTTTTTTAAAATTGTTCCTTGAAGCTTTCTTTTATTGAATGAAAATGAAGGAATAAGCAAGATAACATAAGAAAAATAGTTTTTAATGCATTTCGAGAGAAAAATATCATCGGGAAAAATTGCAGGCTAAACTGGAAAAATCTAAGAAAATAATATTTCCGCTGTTTTTCAAACTTGTTGCTGAAAGCTTTCTTTTCATTGAAAAGGAAGATAAGATCCAAGACAAAAAATCTCAACCGCCGAAAAGTGAGAAAAATAACCCGTTTTTTTTGTCAATCGGCCACGCGCCGATATTCATATAATTCTATAATTCTAATTTAAAAACATCTTCTTCTAGTGATACTTATGCCAATCAGAAAAATTAAAAGTACCTTTCGGTGTTCGATCACCGCTAACTGTTCCCTTTGGGTCACACCCACACCTTGTGCACCCGTCCACTTTATCTGCAGCTAACCCATACGTTCCGACTTGACACAAGTTACAACTTTGTCCGGTCACCAGCTTCTTGCACGTACAAAGACCACTTTGTTGATCGCACTGTCCTGTATTCCCTACTGTGCCTTTACTGTCACAACTACAAGCCATGCAGCCATTAGCGTTGTTAGCAGACAGCCCATAGTATCCAACCTTGCACTGATTACAACCGACCCCTTCAACGTTTCGCTTACATATGCATTGGCCAGTGTCTTGATTACAGCTTGTTGAGCCTATAATTCAAAAAGTAGTTCATTCGTGAGTGAAAACAAGTGCATATTACTTATATCAATTTGTTTGGTCGATAGATTCAAGTAAGTGAGACCAAGTACTATCTGGTCTCTAATAGTCGTCCGAGGACGCTTATTAATTTTCTGATTTTTTTCCACCCAGGACATTCTTAAATTTTCAACATTTTTCAACCGCCTGGCTATTCCACAACCCCGTCTATTAGAGACCAGAGAGTACTTATTGGTAATGAATCGACGAATCCTGCACTAATGTACTTCCCTGTTTTCTCAAAGGTAAAACGGATTCAGAAGGAAGTGAACCCATGACCCCTCGCTTGCCGGGCGATTGCTCTCCCAACTGCACTAATGTCGGTTCGTTGATATCACAATAGTTCGTATTAGACGAGGGAAGCAAAGTTCAATGTTTACCATTTGGTACCTGAGTTCTTCGAATCAATGTAATTGCAGCGAACTGATACATAGCCAGTGCCCAATTTCCAACCAACCAATTAAATCTGTTAAGCTATGTACATTGGGGAGAGGCATTGAAAAAGGCACAAAAAATCGTTTTCTAGTTTTCTAGTTCCAGTCTTTCAGTAAAAACTAAATGCAAACAATGCTGACCTGCTACTGTTCCGATGCTGTTACAAACACATGTCTGACAAGTCGGACCAAAGTAACCATCAATACATTGATTACACTGCCGTCCTTTGTATTTCGCTTTACATTTACACTGTCCAGACTGTGGGTCACACGTTGTTGAAAGATCAGAGCCTAGTGAACTACAATCGCATCTTGAACATCCGTCCGGATTAACAGCGTTTAGAGCGTAGAAACCGGGTTTACAGTTCGTACATTTTACACCGATGACGTTCCGCTTACAGGTGCACTGCCCCGACGAAATGTGACAGCTCGGATTATTATTGACGGTGCCCGCTGTATTACAGTTACACACACTGCAACCGTCAGGATTTGTCGGTGAAAGGAGATAGTATCCACTTTGACACTCGGTACATTGTCGACCGGCTGCATATTTCTTGCAATGGCATTGTCCGGCCACTTTTCCGTTGGTATCGTCCTGTGTGAGAAAATAAAGAAAAAAACGAAATCAAAAGAAAATTAAAAGGTTTCTTGTATGTTCATTGATGTTTATATTGGAAATTTCTTCCCCGATGTTGAGATATAAACTTTTGACTTCTCGCTCGTATAAAAGTAGTCCCTATTATAAAACGTACGGATGCATAAGCTGAGCAAACTTTTGTCTCTTCCTCGCCCATATTATTTATTTGAATTTACGGTAGAGAGTCTTTGAGTGTTTCTTTTCCATGCAAACAGAGAGGAGGGACGTAGACGTTCTGGAGCGTGCGCAACCCCTTTTGACTCTCACTTGTTTGCCATATGTGTAAGCACAGAACACAGGTTTTGCATCAAATTCTAAACCCCTTATTTCTATGTGAACCACTGAGATGCCCTCGTCTTAGTGGTATCGCAAACGCAAAGAACATTCTCAGGGAAAAAAAACTTTCAAAGAAAATTTAAAACTCTTTCGATGTTCATTGATGTTTACATTTTGAAACTTCTTCCCCGATGTTATGATGCAAACTTTTGACTCTCACTCGTGTAAACACAGAAATAGTTTTGCGTCGAATTCTAAACCCCTATCTCTACGTGAACCACTGACATCCCCTCACGTGTCAAGAAAGATGTATTGAAATTATCAGAGCAGTGTCATATAACTATAACCAAAAAACAAGTTAAAAAGTTAAAAGATGTTAAAAAGAAAATTTAGGTTAAGAATTTTGAATTTTCACCAATTTTGGTACCCGCCTCAAAAATACAATAAAAGCTCTAACGAACCTTTTCACATTCAAGCTTGACATTTGAGATACCAGGTCCAATACAATTACACGGTTGACATGCATCAGCATCGCCCAATGATTTATCAGAGGGGCGGTAATACCACGCCTTACACTGTTCACAATGGCGCCCTATTGTGTTATGTTTACAACCTATACAAACGCCTCCGCCCAGCTTGGTTCGATCATCAGGGGCGGTATCAAGGGTGGGATCATAGTAGCATTCTTCTGCTTGATTGTTACATTCGCATTTCTTGCATGGGTTGGCGTTGAGAACAGTACCACGAGCGAACCGCTTGTCGTTGTAAAGTGGAAGACATTTCTCACACTGAATAAAAAGTTGAACACATTATAAATCAAGTAGAACATAAAGAAGAAAAAATGCAGTGCAGAGTAAGCCCTAAATCAAGGTGTTAATGATTTTCAAAGAGCCAGGGTTCCGTGTAAGGTTCTGGGGGGGGGGGGGGGGGGGGGGGGGGGGGGGGGGGGGGGGGGGGGGG
>JAUJPO010061125.1:0-13219 GCA_032270745.1 Tiaropsis multicirrata | reverse complement strand
TCACATCACAAAATGATTAACGACCATTCGATTTTCTTTTCGAATGTTTAGATGTCAATTTCCCTCAAATAAAAAGAAAGAAAAAACATAGAGAAAAGAAAAAACACAAAGCGAAAAAAACACAAAGAGTAGGTACTAAGAACACTTCACTCGTACAATATGTGAATATATTTTTCTCGGTATCGTGGAATAACAAGTACTTATTCGAATGTAACATAAGTCTATACAATTGATATCCCATTTATTTTAAATCACACTTAACCACAAAATTAACCTTCATAAAAATTCCACAAAGTTGAAAGAAAAAAAATAGATACCTGATTATCAAGGAAGAGTAGACTAGTCATTTCGTCCAATGCGTTGGTCAATTTGTTCATGGCTTTGTTGACGTTACTGATAATGGATTTCCAATCATTGATCACTACATCCAGCTAAAATTAACCATGTAAAAATAAATGGATGTACGATTGTGTATTTAGATCATTCGAACTCTATATAATTGGCTTTTCAAGAACTAATGATGTCGATTTTTCTTGGATGTCCGCGCTAAAACCGTACTAAAACCTCAGTAAACACAGAACGAAGATATCCACGGATATCTAATATATCGATATCGCGACATCTGACCCCCTGGATAGCTTTGTTTTAGAATCCACAACCCCATGTTAGATATCTTAGGAATTCGAAAATTCAGAACCCCTGGATATCTCATCCTCAATAAAGCATGGGAAAGCCTTATTCCATAATCCAAACAAAATCTTCGGTGCCGTTTATTAGGACTCTTTTTGAAAGAATTTCTATATAATTCGAAGGAAAGAGTAGAGCATACTAACGATAAACGTGAGCCACCCTGGTACAAAATGAAGGAAGGTTCTTGGTTCACTGAATTTACCTGGTGAAGATAACCATCGACATTAACATTATCCCATGTTAAGATAGAGATTCCCGGTTGAAAAGTTGCCAACACTGCATCGTTTAATGGCATCAGTAATTTTTCCAACGATTTTGGTATCATCTTCTCAATGTCGTAATATTGACCGACAAAGTATTCTAACTGTTGGTTATAGAATTTGTAATTCTTCTCCTAAAAAATGAATAAAAAAAGTAGAGTTGTATTAGGCTTTTCCAGAATTGAATCCTTTTCAAAATCCGTACCCCACTGTTGAAGATATAAAAGATATCCAAGGAGTAAGATTATGTCATCGCACACTAAAAAGTTTTGTTTTCTTTTACTTTATAATAGAGAGAAGAAGATAGACTTGGTTTATCAGTAATACTGCAGTTATTTTTCTCAGGTTTTCAATATTTTTACCTGTGTTGAGATGTTTAGAAGGGATTTTGGGATGGATACTTTCAACTTCTTTAAAGATCGAATATCTTTGAAAACTTCAAACATTCTGAAATGGACGAAAACAAAAGAAGCATTATTAATGAAAATGATACAATGAATTGCTGCTAGAAAGAATTTTAACAGCAAAAAATTCAAACTTCAAATGACCGTCAAAGCTAGTAGCTTGAGAGATAGACAAAGATACCATTGGTACCATCGGAAAGCTCTTTTCATACTAAAAGCATTTGGCTTATATGTCTTAAAATAAAGTGGTCTTGAACTATAGCCAAATCACTGGGGTCTGGTAAAACTACCTTTTCAGGTCGCATAAATAATGGCGTCCATCGGGTTAAAGAGATCACAAGTCTAAATTAGTCCGAAATACCAATTAAAATCATTATATACTATTCAGACACCTAGGAAATTACAATCTTCCACAGCCAATGATAAACTGACTTCGCCTTGGTTTTGTTCAAAACATTTAATCATACGGTAGACATTTTCTTTCCTGCCGTGCGCGGACCGTGCAATTTTTTACTTTGATTTAGCTCCGAACTACGAAATTACGATCTACAGTGGAATCTCTCTATCTCGACTACCCTCTATCTCGAATTTCTCTCTATCTCGAACAGAGATCTCGGTCCCTTGAACATTTGTGGGCTCTTTATCTCGAACTTTCTCTATTTCGAACAAAATTTTTGGTCCCTTGGGAGTTCGAGATAGAGAGATTCCACTGTAGTTATATATAATTTCAAAAATTACCTTGAATTTGAATGAACCACCAACTTGTTGTTATTAGTATCGATTGCTAACAGAGAGGTTTTCATCAGTTTTGGAATGCTGGATTCTGTTTGGTTGCGCCAAATCTCCATCCATTTCTCTTCGAAACAAAGCAGCACAGTGGCAAGCTTGTTATATGCTTTTACGGTGAGTGGGTATTTCTAACAAAAAAACAATGTTTTTAAATGATTGATAGGTATTGCTAGATATTGCTAGGTTATCCCCACATCTATTTGTAGCCTATTTATTTCCCTTAAAAAACAAGGGAAGAAAATATTCTTGCTGGTATAAATTTTTAAAAAGATTAAAATTACAATTTCCCCTAAAAGGCAATAAAGTGTGATTTCCTTATTTTTGAGTTCGTCGTTTTTGCATGGACATGGTTTTTGACACTAATTTCGCAACTTTTAAAGCTAAAGGAATCATTGAGACACAAGTTAACTTTAACTGGTTTCAAGGTCAGCTCCTTGGTAAGCCGCACAAAGTTTTAAAAGCAAACAGACCTGTAGTTCAGTGACAATTTTGATATTTTTGAACCTTTCCATAGGGGCTTCAATCTGATGGTATAACTGTCTCGACCAATTGATTGAGGAAGATACAACAGGAAGATTTCGTCCGGTAGGTGCATTGTCCTAAAACGATTTCAACAAAAAAAGTCAAAAGGATTTTATGATAGCTATAAAAACGATGTGACAGACGCACAGAATATACCTCAAAGAGAGTTTGAAATTTCATTTTGTACTTTGACCCACAATGGCGGATACAGAAGGTTTTCAAATATTTTGACGAAGAATGTTGCTTTTACTCATATCCTTTCATTAGAAGTGAACTCTCTCCGAGAGCCCATTCAATAACCTTTTGAATATCATTGTTCAGTTCAGTAGAACAACGTATTTGATCAAGAATACGGGAAAAAGTGATGAATCATCAGCAACAATTTTGATTATGGAGATGATTCCTTCTGGCAGGTCATTAATATAAATCAGAATAAAGAGGTCCTTGAAAGTGAGCCTTTAGAAACACCAGCTAGTATTTCCGTCTGTTTAGAGGCTTGACCGTCAAGAACCACCCTCTGAGACCTGCTAAAATAAAAGTTTTGAATCAACAAAAGAAGAGAACCGGGAACGCCATAAGACTTAAGCTTAAGAACAAGACCTTCTTGCCATACTCTGTCAAAAGCTTTGGAGATATCTAGGAACACTCCACGAGTATCAGGGTGGATTTGCATAAAAACCTTTCAGGATGTCGTGCGTCATGGACAAAAGTTGAGATACACAAGAGTCTCCTTTGCGGAAACCAGACTGGGAGTTTGTAAATAAGTTATTGTCTTCGAAATAGGTGTAGATAGAGTCGAAAATGCATTTTCAAAGATTTTACCAAAGATTGGCAAAAGAGATATTGGTCTATAATTTTTCACCACACTCTATTGTCCCCTTTATTTTTTTATACTGGGGCGACATTACCTTTTTTCCATTTTTCAGGAAAAATGCTAGAATCTAAAGATAATTGATAGATTTTCATAAGAGGCTTTACCAAAGATTCATCACATATTTTTATCATCTGAATAGATATTTCATCCCAACCATGCGCTTTGTTTAGTTTAAGCGCACGAATGTGAGTGCTAAAATCTTAGCTTCATCAAGAATAATATTATTGATTCTAAGATTTGTTGTAAAATTCTTATTCTTTTTTGTTTGATAGATATATCGCTCGGATGTACGATACCGCAACGCGTTCTAGGCCGACCTTTCTTGATTTTTTCTATTCTTTTCTATATTTTTTCTAACATATCATTATCTGCTGTACTTAACTGTATGGATCCCTGTTATTATATTTTCATAGGATATCATCTGATCAATGCTATACCTCTCTTTCTTTTCCTTGGTAAAGATGACAAGTGACTTTAAAGTAGCAGGAGATGCTTACTCTAAGCGCCGCACTTGATCTTAGGCTCTGTCTTCATCTTGCCGCATCCATTAACTTCTCAATTTTTAATTTTCATATTAGTACCTGGCTTATTTCTCTCTGCTATAAAATAGTGATTTGTGTGTTGTATTGTTTGAGTTCTCATATTTTTTTGTGTTTAGAGTCTTGAAATAATTTATTTTCTGTGTGAGTATTGTTTATGTTGTAGGTTGTGAGCTTGTTGTTGTTTGGTCTGATTTTTTATTAGCTATTTCAGATATAAACATCCTTTTAACATCCCTACTAACAACCCTAGTCGTATAAGTCTGATAGGACAGTTTATTACCAACGACTAAATTTTAAAATCTATAAGTAAATGTATTTTTGGTAACTTGGATATATTTTCACCTCAAGTTTATTTAATTTTTCTTTTTTTTTAATTTCTGGTTTATTCTTTCTATGGAGATTTATTGTGTCTGTTTATTCATTTACTTTATATAAATTCTTTCTCTAGGCAACATTGAACGTTAACCCTTTAAGCACCAATATCCGACATGGGCTAAACAGAAGGGTGAAGCCCGCTATTTTGATCGATTTTTGTTATTTGTAAACTGTAAAAAAACATTCTCTGGTCGGTAAAAGGGTCGGTTTTAAAGATTCTCTGGTCGGTAAAAGGGTCGGTTTTAAAGATTCTCTGGTCGGTAAAAGGGTCGGTTTGAAAAGCAGGGTACCCTAATTCTGCCCTCCAATGCGAAAACCAGGTAACTCCAATTTTTAGTAAAATGTTGGGTTCCGACAAACCTAATTTTCGAGAAAAAAAATTCTAACTTTTTTTCCTACCAAGAAATACAGGGTCTTCACTTTCAGGTAAGTCCATCGTATTTCTAGATTTACAACGCGAAATAAGGTAAGTCCATTAAAATGAAAAAATTATGGACTTTTCACTAACTTCCCATTTTCAAGGCTAGAAAAGAGTTTAATTTTGGCTTAAAACTCACTAAAATGAACAAGTATAATGCGTGTAGTAGATTTTCAGAAATTCTGAAACTACTTTCTTTCGAAAAAACAAAACTGGTATCAAGAAAACCGAATTTAATACAGGGTCAAAGTAAATAAGTTTTTTGCTTTTGTTCTCGTTTCGATTTTGGTGGATTTTGGTGGAAGGCAGAATTTGAGTACCCCAATTATTGGGGTACATACATTAATATGTTAAAGGTTAAAATATAAGATTTAATTTGAAAGCAATTAGTGTCTACGGAGACCCTGCCATGGTTGGGGCCGACGGGCCAAGATAATTTTGAAAATTAAAACTCTACATTGGCTAAAATGGACTCTAATTAAAAGAAAAAGCAGTCCTCTAATAAACCTATAAGGCCTGTTCAAAAAGGTCATCATCTAAAACACCATAGTTTTGGTAAGAGAAAGATTTGGGTATATAGCATATTATCATCTCGGGACCTTGGGACCTTCGGGACCTAGAGGGTACATGTGTATTGTGGGGGTATATAGCATATTATCATCTCGGGACCTTGGGACCTTCAGGACCTCGGAAACTTTGGGGCCTAGGGTAGATGTATATTGTAGAGGGAATAGTAGTGTTTCTATATTTTACATTACATTTCCTATTTTTGCCAAGCCAAAGTCTTTTGTTTAAAATGCATTTTGAGGTGAGCAAGTAAATGTTTTCCATGCTGTTCTGTAAAATTCAGAAGTTTTTATGTCTTATAAAAACCCCAGATTGACCCTAATTTAGCAGACTCATACGTCCAACGGTTTTAGTATGGGGTCTGCCAATCAGACTATACTTCTGTATCCACCTCTGACCCGAAATGAGACAAATTGAAATCAATTTCAGACGGAATGAAATCTTTCTCCAATGAGGAGAGGTGATGAAGTGCATGTAAAGGAAAATAAATTCAGCTGGACGCTTCGTTTCGGTCAAAGTTTTTGTACTTACCTTGAGTTTCATGTAGATATCGTCAACGTGTTCCATATCATTGGTAAACGATGCCAACGTATCATTATAATGCTCTCTGAATAATGCATAAAGTGAAGACCTCGTCGTCAAAGAATGGAAGCTATGTTGAATAAAATAACATTAAAAATCCTCAAAATGTATCCAAACAACGTCTTTTAACGTCAAAAAACGTCATGGACGTCAAAACAAATTCGAGTAGAGGGAATTATCTGAACGAAATATTTCAATAAATTTGAAAAGACTGGAGGAAATGAAATTTGAAATTAAACACACGAGTCAAAATTTTCTCATCACAAATGGTGTTATCGTGTCATAATGACAGTGACAAACTCGAAAATAGGGGCCTTGTAATTTTTGGCCTGTCAAATAACAAATTGTAAAATACAGAAAGGAAGTAATTACCATACCATGCCAATATTTCAAGTCTTTTCAAAGTGTTCCATTTCATTGTCAATATACCCTGTCAAGAAAAAATATATTTAATGAAAATTCCAAAACGTTGAATTTACTTTTTTTAATTCCGACTTTCAAAGAGAATTCATTGACAAAGACAATAATACAATTTGAAACTTAAAAAACCCACATACGTATGCAAGAGTGTGTTATAGCATATTGAGGGGAATTTTTAAGGATAAAAGTAAGTTCAAATCATCAGCTAACAAACCTTTGTATACACTGTAACTTTGTCTTCTATTTGAGCAATGACTTTAACAAAGTGAAGATATATTTGATCAAACATTCCTCGTTGGTGGCTCTCATAATCCAGAACAACATCCAAGGTGATGTTAGACCGAATGTGAGCGATGAGAGAATCGTACGTTGACTTCCTTTCTTGGTGAAAATTCAGTTGCACTGGTTGCGATTGACCTAGAAATTAAGAACAACTATTTTTAATGGGAAGTTTGGCAATAAGTTTATCATTTCCCCCAGAGTTTGAACGAAAGTCACCAAGGGTGATATTTTCAGAAGGTCGTGTCATTCCAATAACCGTTAATCTGTATTATTCGCAGGAAGTTGTAAGTTGTAAGTGTAAACAACACATTTCTGTTAAGCTTATTTTGACTATGGAATGTCCATACCTTATTAGTACAAATTTTGACAAGTACTAATTTTGGCAGATGGCTAAAAAAGTTATTTGATAGGGAATTAGGCGGTTTTGGCAGTAGCTAAATTTTTTAATCTTTAAAATGGTCTAAAAAAGAACATTTAGAACATTCAAAAGATTTCATTTGGTGGGAATTTTAAATTTGACAGCTGAGAAATTTGGGCGAGTTGATACTTGTGGATTTTGACCCTAACTGTTAAATCCACCAAAACTTAGTGCCTGTCAAAATTTGTACCAATAAGGTAGTTTAAAATCTTACCATAGACACCCGAGGACTTTCTAGAACAATTCTCGTTGTCATCACTCTCCGAGTCAGAATCTGCACCAGCATTTGGGTCAGCCATATTTAACAATGGCAATGAGTTTGTGGCCAATGTTAAACCATGAAACTGTTTCAAACTTTCAACAATATCTTTGAGTTGGTTTATTCTTTCCATGAACTTGGACATGGGTTTCAAAATAGTTTGATCATCTGACAATGGAACACCATTTGATGATTTGTAATCTGATGGTAACGCAGCCAAGCCTGTTTGAGAAATTTTAAATTATTTGAATGGTTATTATAATTATAGGCCTATATAATATGGGAACACTGGGGTTCGTTTGATAGCACTTTTATGGTATAGTAGTTGTTCAACTGGTCGTAGATTCTCTAGTTGAAAATTATAACAATTACTAGTCAATACTGAGACTGTAGGCAGTATTTGATGGCAGTATTTGTGGGCCACAATTACGTCCAAAGAAGTTAAAATCAACCTAAGAGTGAATTTTCCTTGAATTATGACGTTGTATCTAACATATATAATAATAATAATATAGATACCGTATTTCCTCAAATAAATGCCGCGGCGCTCTTTAAATTTTCGACATTTTAGGTGCACGCTCTTTATAGGGCGGCGCTCTTTTCAAATTTTTGATTTCCTACTTTATAAAAAGGCCTGAGAAATCAATAAATCAAGCATTTTTATCAAAAACTTTAGGTTTCAACCCATAAAACATACCACAATTAAGTTCTTGACGTATTTAGAACTAGATGTGGAAGAATTTACTAACAAAAAAACTATAAAATTCAAATAAAACACATACTGGTCTGTTTTTCAATTTAATTCTAAAAAGTGCCGCTTTCAGAGGTGCGGCATATCATAAAACAATTTTATTTTCTAAATGTACTCAATCATCGTTGGCTGGCAAATAAATATTTGTATTGAAAGTTAGGAATTGGGTGACGGAATTAGGTAAGGCGGTGACGGGGATATGGCTATCATGTACAACTAAAAACGCTTTACTGTTGTTGTTTTGTGTGCCACTCGTTGGATTTACCACTTGTTTCAATCTATTGGATAACACCTGCGCTGCATTGATCATGTTTTTGGTAGGTAATCCATAGGTACTACAAACAGTTCGACACAAATCTATGTATTGTTGATGTACAATCATAGCTGTTAAAAGTGCAGTGGCTATATCTTTGAGACTTGGATTTTCCAGCATCTTCAGTTTGGCTTTGAGTGGTTTGAGATCACCATGTAGAACTTCATCGTTGATGCAACACCACAGATCCAAGGGTTGACTAGTTAGTTCTTTTATTACTAAAGACTTCATGTTGTTCTTCAGACATTCGACAAGTTGAAAACTGAACTAAAATATAGAGCACAAAATAAAGTCAGTCTTTTTTGTGGATTTAATTTGATCAACACTATCAATTCACTTTGAGCATTTGTGTGCAACATCTACATTCATTTTAGTATATTTTTTAAACCCAACAAAGGACAAAACCAATTTAATTTAAATAATGCATAATTGATAATCAACAAATAATAATAACCATAATAAGTTATATTTCAAGTGGCGAGCCCGAAAAACCTCTTAACTTTTAGGTAGTATACCAGAAAGTATCTATAAGTATAATAACTAAAGCAAGGTGAACTAAAAATTGGAACAAAACAGAACAAAATGTTGATTAGAAGCTTTAGTATTGTATGGGTCAGTACTTACTTTACACAAAAAACTACCGAGAAATCCAGTCTTTGCATAGTAGCGTGATAATGAATCCGATTGCTTGATGTTGGCTAGTAAATTTGGCACGATTGTCCTGGTCAGATGTTTTGATGTTGTAACATCAAAATCACAGGAATTCAGTAAGAGTTCAAGATATTTGACTTTATCCTTTGCATCATTGAAAGCATCAGTCAAACTAAAACAAAAATTGTAGAATATGGAGATTAATTTAAGTTAATTGTTCAGGATTCCATGGTTGGAAGATCAAACTACCCAGCGAACTGTTAGAATACGGTAAGTCATATGCATGTCAAAAAATTCAATTTCATCTAAGATGAACGGATTTTCAAAAAACATTAACTCAAAAAATACATGTCTACTAAAATAAAAATACCCTCACCCTGCATCAAAAACCTTCCACTTTCTCATGAGTTTTGATCTTGCAGTCATTAAGACAGCCATCACTGTTTTGCATTGCTTTGTTTTGACCTGGCTCATGACATTGGACAGTCTTCTCAATCTCTTCTGCCAGTGCACCAACATTGACGAAGGTACTTGATATAGATCTTCATCCCTGAAAAAATGATAATTAAGATATGAAATATATGATGGTATGATATCACTGAATAAAGAGCCTTTTCCCAAATATTGATAGTTGTGAATAATTAGTAGTTTCCAAAAATAAACGTTTTTTGCAAAATATTCTTTCAACTTTTACACGATATTCTTTTAAGAACGAGATTTCGTGAGATATTCCTGAACTGTTCTGAAATGTTCCAAATTTTCAGATTTCAAATGGGAATATCTCACCTTTGGAAAGTCAGTTTATAAAATAAATGGAGGTTTTAATCAGGTCTATAAACACAAACCAAAACAAATTACATTTTTTACCTCAATATCCTTTCATGGTACTGTAGCTTTCAAAAACACTGTGTAAAGCTGTCCCAGAAGGATATACTATAGAATTAAAATCAATAAATTGAGTCTTCATTATCAGTGACATATCAGAGAGCCTTCACATAGTACCATTTGAACATGCAAGCTTGAAAATATTTTAAAGTTTACTTACCCTTCTTCCATATTGTTTTCCATGAGAATATGTTCAATTGATTGCATCCATTCCTGCAGGTAAGTCTCATACTCAGTGACAACGGTAGCATTCAAGGTTGTTTGTCGGCTTCGAAATGTCCCAATAGACTGTTCCATAGGGATGTTTAGTATTTGTTGCGGGATTTCAGTTGCATTGGAATACTCAACCAACATTTCCATATATTTGTTCATTTCAAGGAGAAAACCTTTTGATTCTTGTATAGCAAGATTGGAAACTTTCAAATGTTTCTGTGCAAGTTTCATAATGTTTTTTTGAACTAAGTCACGAAATGAAACAATAGCTGACTGTTTGATTTCACCGCAATATATTTCTTGTTCCACATTTGTAATGGTTACTGTGGTAACATTAGGACACTTCAGGAAATAAACAACAACATCATCAGTTACATTTTCTTGAAGCAATGATGAAAAAATACTGGCATTTCCAATAGCCAAACTCTTCTTATCGTTATTGTCAACAATACAAAACAATAAAACTTTGTCAGATTCTTCACTGAGAAATTTGTCAATAATTTTCAGTGTTTTGGAATTTGTTATAAAATCTTCAACAACTGATTTTCCTTCTAGAACTCCTTTGCCAAAGGATTCTAGAAGTTTTGATGTTATCCACCAGTGCCTCTCGTCCATAGCGTCTACTTATATGTTATTTATTCTTTACATTTTTATTAGCATCTAACCTATATTATAATGTAAAAGAATGTTGTAGTTATTTTATTTGGTATGTAATCTAAAAGAAGCTACATACATGTTGGTCGCAATTTGACGGTGTCTTAGCATATGCCTCTGATTTCAAAGTTTTTCTAAGGAACCCTAAAAGCAATTTAATCTCTCCAAAAGCAAAGGGTGTGTTTTTGGTACATTTTGACAAATCTTTTTAGATTTAAAATTTTAAATTTAAGTCACTCTAACTTAAGCAGTGGCGTATTTAGAAATTTTTCTAAGTGAGTAGCAATATTTGGACATTCAACATTTTCAGGGTGGTCTTTTGTGCCAATTAACACGGACAATGTTATGATCACTAATATGAGTATTACCTCACATTTATTGTTCGTTAGTAAACTCTGTGCAGATTGTCTGTTTTGCCGTAAATTTCCAGTGAAGTAGTCTTTACGGTGAAGGAAGTGTAGAAAATTCAAAATGGCAGCGAAAGCTGTGATTTTCGAAGAAACAGAATGATAAGGTGTATTTTAAAAGCTTATTTGAGCTGATTTGTGAAGTTCTGCAACGAAATAAAAGCTTGAAAATAACAAAGACATTAAGAGGTTAATTTTTCTATAGTAAAAATCAATTTTCAACTCTTCATAGTTGTTGTCCAATAATCAAAACAAAAATGTAAACACTTCCAACAAGGATACCAAGATCCATTTTTTCCACCCCACTTCACTTTCGTGACAGTCACCTCAATTTCCCACAAAATTTCAACCGCACTTTGTCACACTTGTTTATGCTTAGTTTGAAAAATCTCAAACTTTAAATTGCAAATTGGAACAGACCCTCTACGGAAATTAACGTTTGAATTTTCCGTAGATATTGTGTCTGTACACAGACAATGTTATTGTCTGCAGTTCCTAATAGACTGTTTCGGCAAAACTTCATTGAGCTCAATTTACAACAAATCAAGAGATCAGTGCTGATCTAAAATTCACCCACCAAAAATAAACTATGTGTGAGCTATGTACAGTTTGAAACGGGGCCAAAAAATAAGTAAAAGTGTAAGTAACATTACTAAGTAGCCCTGTACTTATATTTTTGGATCACTTTTTGTTTTGACTTCAGATTGGTGAAAATTTACGTCACATTGAAACGGCCTATACCAGCTGGGTACATAATAATTATTACCTACCCAGTTGGTATACATATACTGGTTATAACTTCTTCTAGTCTGTAAATGGATATGCAGAAAATCCCCTTTAAAAATCTAACATGGTTTCTATCTTGTTTAGAAACAGAAAAAATTTAGTAAAATTTTATAAAGACAACCTTTTGTTTACAAAACCCTGCTGAGAACCTTGGACATTTTCCTACAGATTGAAAGAGGTTAACTTTCTGAAACTAATATTTTTCAATTTTGTGAAGTTATGGCGTCCTATATAGAGGTCTGGAATACCCAAGTTAAAATTTTGGGTTAAAAATTTGAGTTAAGCAGTATGACGTCATTTTGCGAGTTTTCTTTTTCATTTCAACTCAAAGTAAAAAAAATGTTAAAAGCATTTTGAGTTATTAACTCAAAATAAAAAAGCAAATTTAAATTTTTAAAAGAGAAAAAAGTATTTTGAGTTATCAATTCTAAAATATAGTTAACTAGCTGGCAAGCCAGCGTCGCATGCCGCTGGCATGTCAAGTTTGGCTTCGTTGGAAAGCTCTTTTCAAGATCTATATTTTTAAGCGTATCTGATTTTTGAAATAGTGAATAGAAATTAACGCTAGAAATTTCTTCACATCAATTTGAAGAGAAAGACTTTCCCTTTAAAGCAATTATTGCCCCAAAAAGTACTTAGTTTTTAGCTTCACTTTTGGATGCTGTAATGTCTCTCATTGTATTCATCATAAAATTTCCGTTCCAATTAGGGGTCAACCACCTCTCAACTCCAACTCAACTCCAAGATATTGACTTTTAAAGTTTGATCCATTTTGATGACATCACTGCGTCAAATTACCCCAAAAAAGTACTTAGTTTTTAGCTTCATTTTTGGATGCTGTAATGTGTCCCATTGTATTCCTTATAAAATTTCCGTTCCAATGAGGGGTCAACCAATTCTCAACTCCAACTAAACTCCGAGATATTGACTTTTAAAGTTTATCCATTTTGATGATGTCACTTGGGTCCCAATTACCCCATAAAGTAATAAATAAATTGTGAATTTTGAAATTTTTGCGATATTTTGATAGGCAATTACCCCAGGGTCCCAACCTGTTTCAATGTTTTGATTTTTTGCGTTTATATATACTGAAGATATGTAATATCAGTCATTTTAAAGAAAGGAAAAGCTTTGATATATAAGAAACTTAAAAAGAT
>JAUJPO010061124.1:0-27771 GCA_032270745.1 Tiaropsis multicirrata | reverse complement strand
TTCGCTAAAATTTATCTTGCTAAAACATGTCAAATCTACAAATCGCTAAAATTAATCCACGCTAAATTTTTCAAAAAAACAATTCGCTAAAATAAAGTCAAAAAAAAATTAGCGCTAAAATTTCTCTCGCTAAAATTTCTCCGATTAAAGTAGTTTAGCATATTTAGATTTTCTGCCATTGATCTGCTAAAAAAAAAAAAAAAATCGATAGAAATATTTGGGGTCATTTAAAAAATTGCTTTGAAATCAAATTCCTCAAGTACAACTCCTAGAAAAAGGAAAAAATAAAGAGGGTAAGCAATATCAGTAAAATTAATGACTGGGTTATTACTCTTACGCCATAGAGCCAATTAAGGTGGCTATCATTTACAAACTTTTGAAAGAAAATTTCTCAAAAAGTAAAAGTGATATGTTCTTGAAATTTTCAAATTATGATGTTGTTCAATCTATTATTTTGGTTTAGCCCAATTTCAATTACCTACGTAGGTGGCCCTATCTCCGTCACCCTGCTGCAACTTTGACCTTTTATCTTTCCATCTACAATCAAAAGCTCGTCAACAAAGGAAAGAACCATTTTAAAATAGGGGTGATGAAACTTGGGAAGGATGAGTGGTGGAGATAGGGCAATCTACGGTACCATATTGTCCGCTAAAAAACCTGATATTCAGATGTTGAGTTTTCTATCGGTACGCTAAAACTCGAGGGATGAAAATAAACATCTGAGGAATTACGTAGTGTCTAGTGAAGCGACTTTTTGAATTGTGCCATTCTGCGCCAAATTAAGTTTTTTTCTCAGCTTGTCGCTTCATTTAGTTTTTGCCCGGACTCCATAATTTGCTTAACGAGCTCGGTCCTTGCACTAAACACGAGCCAAATTCGTCAGATGTTATATTTTCATCGTGTCTTTAGATAGAAAACAGCACAATCTGCACATCAGGTTACCAGTTGGCACACCATCTTATACCTGCTTAGCATTTGTGCGAATCTTTTTAGCAGGATTAATAACATAACGGATCGTACTATAATAAACAACAGCTTTTTAGATGCTCCTATAAATATAATTTAATATGATTTATACACTGCTGACCCTGATAAATTGAAAAAAGGGGTGACTTTTTTTATTTTTCCTACCAAAGTGTAGTTTTTTAGCGAAAAAGTAGAAAGCTCGTGAATAATAAACTTGCTACACTTTCAAGAAAAATTGAGAAAGCTTCCTACTTTGCTTGGTTGGTCTGGCCGATTTGTAAAATTAAAAAAAGTCAACATTGCAAAAATTTACGGACTAGCATATTTGACATCGTCGGAACCGGAATTTTATACAGGTTAACTCACTCTGAGGCTCTTGGGGATAATCTTTTTACTTTTATAAAAAAATTGGTTTATCCTTAAGGTAAGGATAGGTAATTTCTCATTTTCAAAATAATTTCTACTAAAAATCATCTATATCACACGAAAGCTCTCAAAAGAGTATAGCCTCTATGGCTTTATAGCCGATTTCTGTACTGATCAGAAGATATTTTGACCAAAAAAGGCATTTCTGGCCTTTTTCGTCTATTAGGATCATTTTCTGGTATTTTAAGGTTAAACGTTACAGTCAACATAAAATTTTGGTTCTGCCGACGTACATGTCAATTTTTAATTTGGCCAGACTATGTTGTAAATCTAAGGTCGAACGATAATAATTTGAAAAAAATAAAATAAAATTCAACTAATTTTCTACTATTAAAATATATATTTTCTTTTAAATCTTTTGGTTCCTAGAATTGCTTATTCAGTTCTCTCTAAGAAAAAGAAAATTCATCATTGATAAATTCTGTCACAAAAATAAAAAAAAAGTTGAAAAATTAATGGAGATAATTACAAGGTTTTTAAAGGAAGTATTAGACAAACAATGACATAAAATTATACTGGTGCTGTGCTGGGGTAATTAGTGAAATTAAGAGAGTTTTTTGAGACCACTCAAGTTTTTCGTAGTAAAGTCTCTTAAACGAGTTTGGAGAACGAAGAATCGAGACAAAAATTAGTTTCTTTTATTCAAACGATTTTTAGAGATTTTAGTACTAAAGAACGACGAAATTCGAATCAGAGTACAATTAGTAATCATATTTGTTCAAATAATCTATAAAATAAGATATATCGTTGAAAGATTATGAATTTCATTTTAAAAACATTTCCGTTTGGACTAGGAAAAGTGAAGGTTCAAAATTATAGTATAGTATCATATAGTAAAATTAGTATTTTACAGAATAGCTATTATAATAAAATTGTAATATATATGCATTCGGTAATTTAGTTCACTATAAAAATACTGTAAGAGTTAAAGAAAAGGGGTGATAAGAGAGGGTAAAATAAGAGTGAAAAGAGGAAATTATTAACCTACCTCACAGATAGAAGAAAATGAAGAAAATCTGAAGATAAAATAAATAAATGTAATGTACAGAAGAAAAGGTCAGAAGATGGGTCATAAATTATGACAAAAATAAGAAGATTTAGAAATATTAAAAAGTAGGGAAAATTACATTAAAAGCCTAATTTACATAGATTTTCAGGTACCATCCATGGTGAGCTTACTAGATGTCATCTTTTAAAAGAACAAACGGAAATAAGGTTGAGTGGGTTTGAGAGAAGACTTCTAGAAAAATATCTCACATCGAGTACTTGTCTAAAAAATTCATGTCAAATTGCTCTAATAAAATTGAAAGATTCTTTGCCACATCATGACATCACGATTGGGGGGAAACAGAACACTTACTAAAGATTAATCATGTGTTATCAGTAAACAAAATGTTTTAGTGAGTTAAACCATAGTGTTTATGTCTCCTCGAAATGATCAAATTTAATTGGTTGAAAAGGATGTCACATGACTTTCCGTGGCGAAGAATAGAAAATAGCCAAACAAAATAATACATTTTTAATATTTATATAAAATACAGAAGTTGAATTTTAATTAGAAGAGTCTCATTTGTCTAATAAATTCCTATCACTATAAGAAGGAAGAAAAGAAAAGGAAAAAGGAGACGAAACAAAAACACGCAATTTTCTGATAATTGTCTGATAATGTTTTCTAAGAGAAAAAAACACGATCTACCAATAATAATGTTACATTCCCTTTCACATTCAAACACATTTCATAACCAAAAATGTTTCCTTCGATAAAATATTCTATATAAAACGAAAATTAAATTTTCTAAACCATTAAAACTACTACGCGTTAGCTTGCAATCATAATAAAACCGGTTGGTTGTGAGGCTAAAGAAAAGAAATTCTTCTCTAGCGTTTACAACGATGATATCACATAATTCATCAAAACTCATTACATCCATATCCATTCTTTCCAATGATTATATCGTCGTCCATTTACAACATACAATTTCAACCTTAGATCTTACCACCTGATCATAGGTTTTTTTAAGCAGAAGCAAACTAATAGAGCTGACAGCGGCACGATTCAAAATCTGTACCAGATCTCCAAAACTTGACTCGAATATTCGACAGCCAAACAGTGGGCCACCATTTCACCATCAAATAATCTCAGCCTATAAACTCATCTCTATTTTGTTTCTCCATTATTATCTCAGCTCTTCATGTGAGCTACCGATTTGGCGCGCGGAAGAATTACTTGTGGTTGAACTGGATGACACAGTGTCTGTATCTCGCTAAAAATACGCAAAGAAATTGTCGAGTTTAAGTTAAAGGGCATCAGTAATATCCCAATATTTGAGACCACTAGTTAGTTAAGTCTCTTAAACAGTTTGGAAAATGAAGCATCGAGACAAAAATTTGTCTCTTTTGTTCAAGATATTTTTAGAGACTTTTGTACTAAAGAACAACGTGGCCGGAAAATGGAAGATGAATCAATTATTATAAAGTACAGCGTTTTTCATGTCTGCATATATGGTATCACAATTTTCCACGTGACGTGAAAAGGATCAAATGCGAGGATCTTACCATAACACGCGTGTACATACACTTTCATGACGTCACGTTGCCTCTCTAAAAGAGAGTGGACAGATTAGACGGCGGTCCTGCTAGCTCAGTCTCTTCTTTACTTAGCTCAAGTGCAAATTTCAGTTGCTCTTTCTCCTCCCGTCGGCTTCTAGGCTGAAACAGTATCATTTCAAGAAGGCGAAGAGGCTGCTTATGTTAGTTGTATTTATTGATGTGAATTGAGATTTTCATTGCAAGCATTTAGGTGTGAAAGTGTATGAACAAACGTGCAGGTACAAAATATGAACGACTTGCTTGTAGACGGTGTATCATTACGTGTGTTTTGGTGTTCGGTGTGGTAATTGAAATGATTTGTGTATTTTACAGATTGTGTTATGTATGCGTAGAGTAACTTTCCTTTACGATACCAGAATTTATTTATAATACATTTTTAACCCTTTGACCTTAGTCTTTGAAAAAAGTGAAAATCCAAACTTAAAATAACCGTCTAGAGGCTAGTAGCATGTTATTTCAGGACTCCGCCAAATTACGTTTTATGGGCTCTATGGGTTAAATAAATGTCATGAAATACAATTGTAATGTGCAAAAGAATCATGCCTTATACTAAAATAATTTCACATGCTATATGTTGTGGTTGCAAATTCATAATTTACCGAGTGTGCCAGAAAGAAGTATACAAAGTTATTGTGGGCTTTCGGATTGAGATACCTTGCCGATTCTTTTTTTATTGTTTAGAAGAAAGCCTAACTTTAATTTTGGTATATAATATATATTGAATTTGGAAAAGTAGATCAAAAGTTATACAAAAAAAAAACGGAAATTTCTTTTTTGTTAAAACGATCAAAATCACTAAAAAACAGTGAAGCTATTCCTTTTTTGATTGATAGCCCACAATAACTTTGTATACTTCTTTCTGGCGTACCCGGATTTATTATACGAAAAAAAACCTAAAAAGCCGGGTCCTTGCCTCTAGTTTTGAACTTAAAACAATAACACTAGTTAGTAGTGACAAAGATCGGTAAAAAAGATTGCGTAATGGATACAGTCGATGGTTGTTATTTACCAACGGCAAGGTTCCAGTTTAACGAGTGAAATAAAAACTCAAGGGCTCAAAAAACCAGCGTCGGCTAGGTACACGTACACAGTCGTGGGTGGCTACAGCTTGCATTCAAAGCAATCAATGAGCAGTTGTGAACATTAAGCTCTGTGATTAAACTGGTTGATTTTATTTACCTTTTTATTGTCGTCAGAGAAATTTCCAAGTACTTATGGGGCTTATGCTCTATCACCGTTTTCCTCTAGCATATTAAGTTTCAATGCAGTGGTAAAAATTTATCCTTTTAAAACACCCTAAACGGCTGTTCTGACTCATCTTTTTACATTTAAAAAAACAATTCTTGAATACAAAAACAATATTTTTTACTTTGCATTATTTTAATTCTCCAATAAGAATATGATTGCAAAAATGAGTGGTAAAAGAGTACTTGGAAATTTCTCTGGCTAGTTCATTAGGCAAAATTGATACGCTTCTTTTGGCTTTTATTCACAAACTTTACTGCTCCAATGATGGCGAAGGGAGAGCTTCAAAAAATGTTCAGAAAGAAAGCTTCAAAACTGACCTGTAGATTATCGTCAAATTCCATTGACCTGGATCGAGGTGGTGATTTTCTAAACAAAAATAAATCATAGGGTTCAATCCATGAAGCCTGCAGGAACGGAACGTCGTTTTAGCGTCCAAACAACGTTATTATAACGTCAGAACGTTATTTAGACGTTGAAGCAATGTCGGAATAACGTACTGTGTCTACTGGGAAAATAACTTTTTGCAAGAGGGTATTTCGGACCTTAGACACGGGCATGTCGGCATGTACATTGATTTTTGTTTTCAAGTTTTGCTCAGACAAATTATGTACAGGGCATATCGCCCACGCGTCAAAGGTCTTTAATATCCTCTTGCGTAACCTCGCTAATGGATACAAATGATATTCTGCTTGAAAAATAGACTAGAACACTTACCCGTCTCTTTCCAATTGTGCGACGGTCGTTTGATAAGAGCTAACTGGCCTCAAACGTGGGTCGGTTGGATGTTTCAACGATGTCGAACGATTGGAAAGCTCTTGAAGAGCACTCGGTACTGCTAATTTATCATCACCCTACAATATTGACAATAAATAAAGATACAATAAGTTATTTTAGATACATTTTCTTTTATTTAACAAATAATTGGGAAGGACCTTATCTCAAGATTGTTATCTGGGTCGAATTTAGAGGTTAAATTGTGACACAAATTCTTATTTGGTATTATTAAAACATAACTCGATGAAAGATTTCGAGTTTTAGAAGAGGTGAATGTGACGTATTTTTTTACAATTGATAATATCAAAGTGAAAATCTACATATAATGCAAAAAGAAACCCCAACAGACACATGACGTTCTTTCAACGTTCAAAAAACTTTCTGACGTTACAACAATGTTGTGTCGACATCAAAAGAACGTTTCGTTCCTGCTGGAACTGAATGTTACACTTGCCCTTGGGATGTCATGAAGAATTTGTAACCCGTCCCCAGGCCCCATGTGTTGGACGTGGCTAAAGTTGGACGGGCCTGAGATCAGCTTGGACACGAGGTCAGCTTCTTCTGATTTGAGACTTTCCCGTGTCTTAAAAGAGATGCGTTTCTTGCTGTTCTTTAGACGGTAGATAGCTGCCACTGCACGTTTCCCTTGGTGTGATTGCACTACCAATTCTGTAAAAATCATATTATTTGCTATTACAAATATTCAAAAATATTCTATATATCATCTTCAAAATTGCCTTGGTCTGATTGTACTAAAAATTGTTCTATGATCTGTTGAAAATTATATTAATTATTTAATATGATGTATAAGGAAATGATCAAGCTCAAGATGAATTGGCATTAAAATACCAGAGGGAGTCAAGTACTAAAATGTCGGGCATTTATAAGGTAAATTTAAGGTTTTCCGCCAATCGTGGAAAAAACGTTTTGAAATGGTCCTTGAGTAATGTACACTAGGTGACGGATCGGGTCAAATCCTTGAGAATGGAAGTGAATTTGGAATTGCTTTAAAAAGAATTTATACCTTGGTAGTCTTCCTTTTGAAGGTAAGCAATGGATTGTTGGTCGGCAGAATTGATGAGCGTTAATGCACCGCTTTCGCACATTGGTTGAGCCTGACGAGAAATTGGCGAATAAAAAAAATAAAAAACTTGAAAATGGAACTTTACTGATGTTTATAAAGGAGCAGTTATCTCTCAACAGTCCTGGGAAATCTTAACAATAACTTATAAGCTTAACCTCACAATACAATTAAGAAAACCTTTCAAACTCTCGACTGCATTTCCAGACTTAAATTCAAACGACTTTAAAACCATAATACGATCTTGATCAATGTTTAAAGAAGAGTAGGCGTACCTTGGGAATTTGTATCGTTTGCAACCAAGCACCGGTGTTTGCGTCGAATACATCTATACCACGCTCACAGTATGCCAAAATATACGGTTTCGAAAAGGCTGGAAAGATGAAAAAAGAGAGAAAAGTTTAAACTATAGTTTCTTTTAAAGAGTAAAAGTTTACTCAGATTAAAAAATCAATGAATTAAAAAAAGGAACTTCTCATTCCTCTCTAGTGGCTATTTATATGATCAGATCTTGTAAAGAATATAATTTGACGAACAGAGAAAACCAACAAATTTACCGATATGTAACAGAGGACTGGGCCAAGTCAACTCTTGTTGTCGTGATCTTTTACCGTTGGAATTGACGTAAAAAGCAAGATCTACGAAAAAAGAAAAAGAAATAGAAAATAAATGTGCCCTGTTGTAAAAAAACCAAGGCTAACAAAAGACTACATCGATTGTGCAGGCAAAACGCTTATACAACCCTATTTAGCTAATCCGCTAAGTCACATAGATAGGGTAAATATATAATGCACAAAACCCAACCACAGAAAAACAAAAGAAAGGTTATCATTTAACAACGTAAAAACATCAATCGCAAAATGGTCTTTTCCAGAAAAAATCCATACCCCCTGTCGAGGATGTGATTTTTCTAACCACCAGCCCCCCCCCCCCCCTCCCTTTGGTCTTCAAATATTCTTACCCCTGGATATCCTATTATATCCACACATCGAAAAAATACAATAATAATAATCATGATGATCCTTTTACCTCTGAAGCAGAGCAGAAATTCATTTTCGGACACTTCCACAGCGAACATTGCTTCAGATTGTGTGGTAGCCATAAATTTCAATGAAGGGTCGTCATAGCTAACCAATTCTAACCGGATAAAAAAGAGAGAGAATAGTTTTGAATTGGCTAAATATGATGACATGTAGCAACGAAAAACTGACATTGGGAAATCTGGTTTCCGACATGTTGATTTTGCATCTGCTTATCTTGGCTCCTTAGACCAAGGAATGGACCTAAAATCCAAAATTCAGAAATGGTGTAGTTGGGAGTTCTCTTTTACAAAGACTTACTTTGAAGTGGTGCATTCTCTTTGGAAATGTCCGAAATTGTGAATCCGGACGGGTGTCCGACGAATAATTTGTTGTTGTGTATTCCGATCCATTGTACCATAAAATTGAAGGAAATTTCCTGGATGAGAAAAGAGAGATATTATAGCTTATCTATAGTCATAGTTTACAATTAATACAATAACATCAGTTGTAAGAAGTACTCCATACCATTTAGTCAACGTTTTATTAAGAAAAAGAACAACGAGATTTTATATAATGATTGTGTGACTTTGGAGAAGCAAATCAAATGCAAAAGCGAGGAGGTGTAATAAATTGCAGCTGTGAACAAAATGGGCTTTCCTATATGTTATTGGATAAATCGATTTTCTGTTCATCATATTTATTTGGATATTTTCTGTCCGAGGGAATCAGGTCAGGTCATAAAATCTAGAGAAAATGAGGGGTAACACAAGATTAATCTAAAGGATTTTAAGAGGAGAACTTTTATAGATATACAAAAAGGTAGCACTTGTTGACCTGGAAATATGAGGAATAGCTCTAGAAAAATGTTCATATCCTGAACGCAAAATCACGACTTTATAGTACATACCCTTATCTTGCGATGACGAGATTTGGTGCGATTCAATTCGTACAAGATGGCGCTCTTTTTCAAACCGACACACAGACAGGTACAGCTACCAAGTCGTATACTACCAGTCGCAAAAAATAAAGCTCCTGAAAGTCAAAAAAGGTAAACAATAAGATTCTTGAACGATAAAACTGAAATTTTTGTTTTTACCCCGCTAAAATATTTATATAACAATATACCCCGTAATTTTTTGACAACATAATTGAATTTATGCCTCTTTTGTTTGGGAGCCCTGTTTTCCATAGATTCCTTTAGATTATTAAAACACAGAGTCCTTGCTCTATTTGGAAGCCTGTCATGGTTGGGGGTGACAGGAAATTTTAAATTCTTTTTCAAAAATCGAGTTATTTGCACAGTCATTTTTTTCCTAAATATCACTTCATCCGACTGAAAGTTCGGGTTTTACCCTCACCGTGAGAGGGTAAAATTACCGAATATGGTGCAAACTTCGATCAAATTAACATTATCCCGAGTAAAAAAAGGGTCATATTCACAGTATGTCGCGAAATCATACGCCCCAACGCTCGTCGGTGTTGGATTTATAGATACATGGTCAATTCTACGTCTTTTACTTGGTACACTTAAAATGCACCGAGCCAAAGTGTAGATTTGGACAACTGATTCTATTGGGGCAGGCTTTTAACATCTCTGTATCATTCATGTTAATCCAGGCTTCTTACCTTTTGATTCGGGTATTTTGATTGGTTCAAACGAAGAACCTTCAACCACCGATAACATGTATAAGCGAATGTGACGTTTGCCTAAAAAGTAAGACCACAACGTTGACAGCTGACAGATGAAATTCTTTAATTTACTATCCAAATTCTCACCACCCCCGTCAACGCTTTTTTACTGATCTTAAAAGCATTTTGCCTGTACCAGACGATCCCACTTTTTGCGCACTATGATAACAAAATCCGTGCATAGGCTATTCTAGGCTATTCAGGCTGATTAGCTTTTGGCTTTTGGTCACATGGTTCACAATTTTTGTCTCGATGTCTCGTTCTCCAAACTCGTTTAAGAGACTTTACTACGGAAAACTTGAGTGGTCTCAAATTAGCAGGTCCTTAACCTCTAATAGAAAAGCACACTTGCTTCGTTCAATAAAAGTACGCTCTTTAAAAGTAAGCATGATGTCTCACGTGACATAACTTGTAAAGACGTCTAACAAAAGAACTCACCGGACAAAACGACAAGTAGCTGCTCTTCGGGTATCATTTCCACTTGAAGGACCTTCTTGACGTCATCAATACGCGTGATGCACTCTTTTACTAACTCGTACGAGAAGAGACCGTCCTCTGTGCCCACAACAATTTTGTCTTGATTAACGACGGCAGCACACGCCATAGAGCGGAACACTTGAATGTTGTTGGTGTCACATACAGATTTACTGTGATATGTATTCTGTAAGGGATTAAAATAAAGGGGATTGGAGGAAATGTTCTGTAGAAAGTACATCTTTAGGCCTTACTCGAGTCACTTGTGGCCGCGATATAGACTTATTTGGTATCATTCCGTGCCATGTTTTCCTTTCTCATTTTGTTGTTAAACTGAAGAAACAAATGAAGAAAAGCTCTAACAAATTGTGTACCAAAAGAATACAGATGATGAAAGAGCTCGATACAAAATACAGTTTTACTTACACTTCGATTGACACCGTGGTTTTTGTTATATAGTTGTAATAGTTCGTTGATCATGCCCACCCATTTGTCACGTTCTTGTTCATTGTCACATAACACCAGTTGGTTGCAGACGGGCGACGAAGACGCAAGGCCGGCTACTTTGATCTAAAGAAAGAAGAGAATAAGACGTTTGCCAAGTTTCTTATGGTAAATATTACCGAATAGGAATTTTTTCCCTCGACACAATGGCATAAATTAACTACAGTCAGATGAAAAACATATTGTAATGTTGAACTAAAAGGACATAATCAAAAAGCTATCATGTAACTTTGTTCAGCCTAAAAATTTTCCCTTTCCGGATAAGAGATGTCTGTGTATGTGTCTGATGTCTGTGTCAGGTGGACAAGACGGAAGAATATAGAACTGTCCTGACAAAAAATAGATTGTTTATAGCATTCCTTAAAGTCAACCACTACTCCTAAACTTAAACATTTGGGCAAAGGTCTACAAGAACAGTAGACAAAGCCCCTTCAAAATAAACTATTAAATAACACATAAACTTGATCATTTTGAGCATGTGGTAAATCAACAGCCACCAATAGACTTACTGTAAATATACAGGGGATATCTCTCTTGTTGGCGTGTATGACATCAGAGGCCAGTGCTGCAGACACTTGAAACTCCTCGTCTTTCATATCCAGCACACAGATGAGATTGTTGTTAGCGTGTCGCTCGCCTGTTGCTTCGTAGATGAAAATCTTGTAGTCGCATACTACACCGTACGCCCTCATCCAACCGCGCTTGACGCCGCCCGGCTTCGGTACCTGAAAAGGGAAAATGTTTATTACATTATACTGTAATAGAGGCAAACGAATTGAAAAATGAAATCATAATTCTTTGAAATATCCAGACAATCAAAAATCGCATTTTGTCGGAGGGTGTAGTGTTACTAAAAACTTCCAAAGAAAAAGAAAGATGTTCTTTATTAGAAAAGGTGCAGATAAACTAGTTCTATTTAAAAGCTAACTTACACGTATGAAAGATTCGTGAGCCGTTCCACGGCCCGTTTTCGCGTCTATACCCAAAGGTCGATTCGTTACTGAAAAATGAAAACCAATACAATGAAGCTTCTAAAATTGTTATCGTGATACTGTAAGAAAGATATATTGTGCAGAAGGATACAAGCTACATGTAAAATTAAAGAAACATTCCCAAAATTCATTATCCGCCATTTATTTTTGAGCGTGTGGCGTTACAAGTTATACAAAAGATCTTAACTAATTTCCAAATACCGTCATAGTATCAAGTTCATTTTAAAGAACCATAGATCGATTCCACCGGTCAAAACATAATGTTTTTAACCTTTTAATTGTTTATATCACGCACGCTTCCATTTACCTTGTTTACACCTATCTAGATTTTTCAACTTTTACACGTCAATTTTCTAATTTTACAGTTTACTTTGTAAGCATGAAACTCAGAGTCATGTACTTTTTAATTTTTAGTTTTTTCAAAACGAATTGAAAGATAAATTTTTACATATAAAGTTACATAAATAAAAAGTTTAAAGTTAAAAGTTTAACAAATACCAAAAAATATGGAAACCTTTTCAAAATTGACGTTATTCTTCGACTACTTCTTGCCTGTTTCGGTGCATTATTAAAGAAAATATTTTCAGTGTATACAGTCTAAGTAGTTTTTTGAACCTAGTTTAGTTTAAAAAAAATATTCTACATATTTTGCCTATGGAGATAAATTTGTACCTAAAACGATACTTATTAAGGACCCAAATAACATCATTGCTACTTTTAAACTTTATAATTTACGGTCCTAAGTGCCGTTACCTCAAAGTTGGAGAGTAGTAGAATAAAATTCGTAGTAAAAAGGTCCGTTAAAACCTACATTGAATCTTCCCAAGTCAAAAATGAACAAAATAACTTACAAAATTGAGGCGGTACAGGGCATTCCGTCGGAGCATCGTTGATACATCGCATATGACAATGGTAGGAACAACCTTGTGAAAAAATGTAATTTTTGTATATATATATCTCGTTGGCAGACAAGACATTCTCAAAGGCTCGACAGGCAATTACTGACACTACAGGCTAACCTCAATATGGAAGTTAAGGCTAAACACCTAGTTGTATTCTTGTTGGGTGGTACTTTAATATAAGTGAGGTTGAGTATCTGAGATAAATCACGACGACGGACGGGACTTTTGCAGCCTATGTTCTAGATAGCGCAATTTCTACAAGCTAGTCCGGGTAGCAAGGTAGATTTCACTTGCGAAAAGATATCTTCTTTGTTCTAGAACGAAAATTTTCATGATTTTCGGTTCTAGAATAAACGCCTGTTGCCAGGACTAGCCTGTAGAAATTGCGCTATCTAGAGCATAGGCTGCAAAAGTCCCGTCCGTCATAGTGATTTATCTCGGATACTTGAATCTTATTGTATTACGCTAAGTTAACTAGCCGAACTAAGTTATACGATCATTAATTAACGGAAATGATAATCTTTGGACAAGCAACAATAGCCTCTAAGCCAACCAATAAGATTTTTTAAAACCAGTATAATTTGGCTAATTTGTAGAACTAGGAATCAATCATTCGAAACAACAATAAACAAGAATCGGGCTTTTCATGTGAAATAAATCCGTACCCTACTGTTGAGGATGTTGATTTTCTTAACACCCCCCCCCCCTGGATGCCCGCGCTAAAAGTTTCGAACCCTAGTATCTTATACCCCAACAGCCTATATCCTCAACAGTGCGGGAACGAATCTCTTCTGGAAAAGCCCATTTGTAAGAGGAAGCCCTCTTAAAAAATCAATCAATAGATAAGCAACTGATCATACTTTCACAGAGGACACCTTGACGCGAACATCCAGTCATTATGGACATACACAGATGGCATTTAGTTGGTGTGGTGAACGTCTTTGAGAAGTAACGGTGCATAATCTAAAGAAAAGCGTAACGAGAAATTTTTTGAGACTGTTTAAGATAGACTTCAACCGTGAATATATCCCTAAATTCTTTTCATTACAAACTATTGCATAAAAATTGGTAGTCTGATGAACTGCTCTTGGAGGTAGAATTTCATGATAACACTTCGTTGGAAAGACAGAGTAAAATGATCTTTTAAATCTTAAAATGAACTTTTGTTCTTCTTGTCAGAAGATTTTCTTTTTTTTAATTTAGATTTTGAACCTTTTCTGTGATCTATGCAGAATAGACTTTTACTGTATTTTAGAATCGTACAATAATAAAAAAGCATAATTTGCTCCAGCTACGGTGAATACTGCCGGAAGTCTAACCCAAACTATCTGAAAATTCTTTCCTTACCACGTTTTCCGGTGGAGGTGCTTCAGTGTGTTGGCGATCTTTGATTGACGTGATGGATGCTGACCGTTGCTGTTCCGAAACTTTGGTGGAGACCGGTGTATTGTTGGCGGTGGGTACCGCAGATTTGTCGACAGCTGTGTAGCTACTAATGCTGTTACCACGGTTTGAGAAGCTGATGGAGCTGGTCCTTGACGGCGCTTCTGATTCCGCCTCTGAATCTTCTTCTTGGAGCTGTCCGAGTTATGTAGAAAAATCCCAAATAAACATTATAAAATTGGGCTATTGTTGGGGATGTCGATTTTTTTAACACTAGCCACATGGATATCCTTGCTCTTCAAATTCTTATCCCCCAGATATCCTAGGATATTGAAAATTTCAAACCTCCATGTACTGGATATATCTTATATCCTCAACAGTGGGGACCCATTACATCAAAATTTTGAACAGCAAAATGGCAAAAGTGAAAACGGGAAGTAATCTTTCCATGTAAAAAATTCTGTGTAAAACAATTCAAATATTGGCTCAAATTTCGTTAGGTGGTAAAAATGCGCGATAAGTATAAACATGAAGAAGATTCTATCATAGAAAAGGAACTGACAACCTCTTAATTATTCCTGGCAGATGCCAAGGAATGCTTACTCAAACTTACCTCGATCTGCTTTTTTTGGAGGGTGGGAAAGATTCAGAAAGATGGATATATTAACTTACATCGGGTAGGTGTGGTGTATCGTCGGACGAAAAGAAATTCAAAAAGGAGAAATTCAATCCACCGTCACCTGCAAAGGTGTGAAATAAAAACTATTATGATCAACACTATTTTGATTTGTTAATTGTATAGCAAGGAAGAAATACAGGACATACAGACGGACATACAGACGGACACACAATTATTATTAGAGATCACAGCGTTATGCATGACCCCAAGCAATGATATGGATGCTTTGCTGTGACAAAAAGTTAATTTTGAGTTTGAAAATAATCCACGTAGTACAAGAAATACCATCACTTTCGCAAAACACTCTCCAACCCTCCTCCTGTTCAAAACAATTGTTTTGAATATTTTTTGAGGAGAATTTAAATCTTAAGCTCTTAAACTGAAGCTTGAAAAAAGCGCTTTAAGGGCAAGTTTGTTTATTAATGTTTGATGACTTGACAATTAAGTAAATTATGTGACCAGTAATTAAGCCTTATAATTATGGACAACGTCAATCAGAATTTCTAAAATAAGAGAACAGGGCTGGAATAAAGTGTTATCACGGCGATAAAGACTTCATTAATTAAATTAACTTTCTCAGATATAGTAAGTAAGGAAGTCCAGTCTAATTAAGTCGAAGCATCATAATATGAGAAATAGTCATCCTCTCAATACTTCCATGTTCAATTCAATATTCATAGATATTCGTTCCTTTAGAGCAAATAGAATACATGAAACACAACTTTAAACAGACTGCTTAAAAATGGCAAGCTAGAAAAAAGTTAGCAAGCTAGAAATATCTTATTCCAGCTTCTCAGCTCTACTATCTTCTACTCTTTTAAAGCGGCGAAAGAATTGTCTGCAACTTTTAGGAAAAGTCTAAGTCTAATGTACAATAACAAGTAAGAAAGTGAATCAACTAACAGACGAAAAACCTACCTGCTTTTAATTGGTCGTTTTCCTTCCTCAGTTTCGCCAACTCTTCGCGTAGCGCTTTGAGCTGCTTGTGACCGTCATTATTCCGCCGCTCCGATTGGTTCAATTGAGATTTCAATTTCTGCAGCTCTTGGTTGAGGTTTTGTTTAGCCTCGACTTCCATGTTAAGGTTAGCCTGCAGCGTCAGTAATTCTTGCTTGTCGAGCCTTTGAGAACGTCTTGTTTGCCAGTTTTTAGCCTGTAGAGAATAAATAGAAGGATATATTACACCTGCTTCCTTATTCAAAAGGGGAGACGAGATGAAAAATATTTTGCCCTTTTTTACTACAGGTATTTTTCCTCCTTTAAAAAACATGTCTTCATCGACCTGCTGACAGTAGCGTGGTGTCTTTGTCAAGCCTGGGACTAACCTATTCTTGAGGATCGCAATTTTTCAAAATCATCAAAATCAAAAGATCAAAATTAGATGCTAGCGGCGGAGCGACTTTAATCATGGTTTCATGGGGCAAGTTTTTGAATTTTCAAATAATAGAGGGTAGTAAACTCATAACTCGGCACCAAATTTTTCATCGAGTGCTCACGGGGTACTTTAACCTATGATAATTTATCCTTTAACCTTCAAAAGGCTGGATTAAACCTAAGTTTAAAAATAAGTTTGAATTCTCCACTAACAGCTGCGTTTCCAACGCCACCAAAACCAACAGTTTTCAGCCCGTCTAATTCTTCAGACATTTTGCTTGCTAATGCTTGTAAATATCCTCTGGCGTCTTTCTCATCCGTCACCCTTTAAGGAAATAATAATTTGCATAAAAATTGAAAATACTCTCTGGTGAGAACTAGACCCTTGGGAGTTGGCTGGGCTTTTTAGTTTGGTAAAAAAAGACCGTTTTAAGGCTTCAGAGTCTCCTAGGCTTAGCCAGTGGTAGGCCCGTGGACCTTGTATCCCTTATTCTGATCCACTAAAAATGTCTGTTAGCTTGGATAAAAAAAAAATTATCAAAGAAAAACTAATAAGGATTCTTTCTTCCGTAAAGGGGATAGGGCATACTAAACATGATTGACATGACAAAATTAATAAAGTTTTACAAAAGAAGAAGCTGTGACACCAGACATTTTTGGCATTGGTAAATCTAGTTTATAGTACTGACTCAGCTTCCCGCCACGATGAATATTGCTGATTCAAAATCGCATGACAATTATGGTCTATAAGAATAATTTAAGTGGGACAATAAGAATAAGAATAACAAACCATTGAATAATTTCTTTGATTTGTTCTTCCCAATGAGAAACAGCTTCGCGTTTGTCAGCCACCTGTCGCAAACCTTCTTCCAATTTGCGCTGTGAATCAACACTTCGCTCGTATTGTATTGTTAACTAAAGAAATTTATAATAATAAACAATGGGTAATTACCTACTTTTAATTTTCGGAAGTAAAAGAGGAAAAAAGTTGATTTCAAAGCTGCCTCTTGACCTGTAAAAGAATTATTGACTTGAGATGTACCAAACCCGCTTTCTTTTACACGCGATAATAAACATTTTGCACTCCAAGTAGATGTTGTTTGAAAACACGCTTGCACAAAAAACCTTTCTAAACATAACATGGTACATGCTAGTACAACATTATCGAAAGCCACTTTTGGCGAAAGTGAGTAAGGAGACTAACCTTTTCAAGCTCCTGGCTCAGTTTATCATTTTCTTTTTGTAGGGCATTTTTGTTGCGCAGTGTGGCCGTCTTGAAATCAGCGAGGACTTGATTCTCTTCTTCAACGCTCTCTCGCATCTTCTTGTTCAACTTCTCTTTAAGCTCTTTGACCTGAAAGTGAGAAAGTACAATGTCAGCATCTAATCTAGTTTTAAAGGTTGTAAAAAGCTGCGCTCTTCTCTCTCTCAAAGACGTTGACTGCATTGCATAAGTTTTTCTTTAAGGCACGAATACTTATATCTGAAATAGCTAATAAAAAAATCAGACCAAACAACAAGCTCACAATCTACAACATAAACAATACTCACACAGAAAAGAATTTATTTCAAGACTCTAAACACAAACAAATGTGAAGACTCAAACAATACAACAAACAAATCACTATTTAGCAGAGAGAAATAAACCAGGAATGAAAATTAAAATGATATGTTTTAGAAAAGAACAGAAAAATAAACGAAGAAAAAAACATAAAAGATCGGCCGAGCACCCGGTGCAGCATCGCATCCGAGCGGCCGAATATGACGGAAGAAGAAATAAAAGAAAACAATGAAGACTTCACGTAGAAACAAAACAATAGACAAAATATATTCAGCCAGTAGAATGAACCTCTTAAACCAGGATATGCTAGTACGAGTCGCTAGTTCATACATCCTACAAACAAGTGCAGCGCTACCAACCACTTAACTTATTAATTTAGTTCATTCTGGACCTACACAGTAAAAACAAAAATGTTTTAAACAAAAACGACTAAATCCATATATTGATAACAAATTAAAACACTTTAAACTTTCAAAGGGAAATTATCAACAAAGAGTGTGGCATTGTTGACCAATGGTTGAAAAACTTGCTGGCGTCCATATATCTTTTTAAAAATCTTTTCTAAACGAGCGAATTTAGCCCCTTTCTTCAGCATACGAGCAAACAAGACTTTACCAGCAAAGCGAAAATTTTCCAATGTCGAGCTAGATCATACCATACCATAAGCTAGATCATATCATATCTGAAAGAAATTCTCCAGGGCATTCCCAAAAGGCTAAGACGAGTTTTCACATCTTGAAGATAGACCATGTCATATATTATACAAGTAAAAAAAATGGATATTTCCTACCTTTCCAGGCCGTCTTACAGGCCTTGGAATGCGAGACATACCCGAGAAGATATTTACATTATAATAAAAAAAAAGGATGAACAGTCTTTCATAATGATATTTGCACAATATTTGTATTCGAGTTTCGGAATTGAAAAAAGGGTTCCGTGGTTACAAATTTAGACTGTTTCAGGTCTTCGGTATGTAAAATATTGATGAACTTTGAACGATATATTCTATCTATGTTGAATAAAGTGTGGTAAGACACAACTATTTATACCAGAAACAATCTTATTATTGTCTATTCAAAACACTATTTCATAAGAAAAGGTGTTTCTGAAAATTAAAAACAAACAAACAAACAAACAAAAAGAAACGAAAAAAAAAATATCACATTGCTGGATGTACAATACGTGAAAGAAAAAGCCAATCATCACCCTGACAACCACTTCAAAATAATGACTCCCTCGCAACGAAAATACCCTAATATACTCTAAAACAGGTGATCTACGGACCTTTTCTTTCAGGATTAGCTCCTCAATGTACAAAATTAAAAAAATCACCATTTATACCTCTTGTTCAAGACACGAGCTTGTTTGTTCGCTTTGGTTTAGCTTCTCTTTAAGTACCTGCAAAAAGGAAAGTCATTAAAAACTCATTAGCTAACAGTTCCAAAGTAACTATCAGTAAGAGTTTGTTCTTGGAACCAGTCATTTTGGATAGAACCACTATTAACCCTTAGAGCCTGAAGGGGCGTCCTGAAAAGGTAGTTTTACCGCACCACAGTCCCTTGGCTATAGCTCAGAACCACTTCATTTTAAGGCATATAAACCGAATGCCTTTATAAAGAGTATAAAAATAGCTTTCTAATGGTACCAAAACCTTTGTCTATCTCCCACGTTACAAGCTTTAACGGCCGTTTGAAGTTTGAATTTTATGTAAAAAAGTTGTATAAATTTTTATTACGTTAAGGAGATTCTATTTAGCAAACTCTTGATTTACTATCAGAGAAAAGAACGTTCTATTGTAAAGCAATTATACACATTTTTTATTAGAACATCAAAACTTTGGTTAGAGGCTCGGATGTTCTTAACTGTTCCAGATGTTCTCAAATTTCCTACCCATCCACCCTACAAGATATGCCTAAAATGCTTCCTTTGGTCTAAGCTTTTATTAGGAAAATTGCCATGCTCAAATTGTGAGTCTTTCATAGTTTTTGGAAAGAATTTCTACAAAAATTTTAGACTCGATGTTGTTATAAACTATTTTCTAAGAAGAAAAAAACGTGTATAGTTTAAGATGAAAGGACAGATTTAATTTAACATGGGAATGTAATATCAACCAAAAATATTAAAATATTTCCGCTAATTTACATAACTCACGTTATTTTCCATTCCCATACGTTTCTTCTCACGTGACAACGTCTCTTCACTTTCTACTTTCAACTTGTCCATTGCGCTTCTCAGCTTTACCACGTCCGCGTCGCTTTCACGTCGCGCGGGAGGTTGCGCCGTCGTTTTACGTAACTTGGCAGAGTCCAACTCCTCTTCAAGTTGCTGACAGTAGAGGTCGGATTTGGCATGTAGCTTTGCTTCCTTCTCTTTATCTGCCTGCGCCTCTTCCAACTGGACGACTAAATCGTGTCTCTTCTTTTCGGACGAACGGTAATCTTTGCGCGCGGTTTCCAGCTTCTTCATAGCGCTCTCGATCTCTTCTTCCTTCTCGCGCACCAGGCGAGACAGTTTCATTTTTTGAGATCTCACTTCAGCTAGTCGGTCGTTCAAGTCGCTGAACTCGTTCATGTTTTTCTTGCCCTGCCCGTGGACTTCTTTTATTTCCTTTTGGAGGGAAGAGACTTTCTCGCGTAGCCCGGTCACTTCGTTTTCGAGGTAATCTTTGTCTTTCACGACGAGCCGTTTGGAACGATCTAGTTCCTTCACTTTACTACTGTATTCTGAAAAGATAATTTGAAACTAGTTGGTCATGAAGGAGCCATGGAACTATTTAAAGGTCAAGGAAGAAGTTTTGCGATTCATATTTCAGATTGATGGGCTTTTGGGGTTTTGCCAAAAAAGGACTAGTTTAAGGGATTAATATTTTTTAAATCCGCGTTCATTTTGTAAATCCGCGAAAATTTTCTCGTGAACATTTCACCCTTAATGTGGTGTAAGTGTCGGTGCATAATATCACAGTTTAATCACAGTTTTGAGTATACACATTTCTGAATTCGATTCATGACCAGATACATACAAACAAGCTAAATAAAACTGAAACAAGTGATACTTTTATGGACCTACCTGGTTATAAAATGGAATTAGCCTTAACGCCATAAAAATTAACAAACGAATGAATGAATGAATGAATGAATGAGCACAGCTCAATTATAGGCGAATTACAGCCATTATACCAGAGAAAGAGAACCTTTGTCTGTCTGATGAATGCATATCTTTAAAAAAATCATATCATAGGTATCCAGATGATTATCTTTGTGCAAAAAATCAGAAAAAAATAATGAACCAATTTTGAGAAAACCCCCAAAAACCTTTTTCAGGCCGTTTTTGGCCAAAATCGGCCGCGAAAGTTATTTCTCAAAAATCAGGCTCCCTCACATTTTAGTGCAAAAAAACAGAAAAATTGAATGAACCAATCTCGAGAAAATCTCATAATGAACGGACGGAGAGGGGTTAATTTATAGAACCTCCGGTAGGTCCAAAAAGACAGTCATTTGACAAATACAGTGAAATACACCTACATGACATACGTCATTATTCTCATAAAGTTTCGGCGTTACAAACTTTCGGAGGACGAAGCAGTGTTCTAAAGTTTGCCAAAATTATCAGTTTTATGGAAAATCTATAAGCCATATCTTGGAAAATTGTATTTTTTCTCTATAATTTCGATTCACATGATTCAATTGGCTGTACATCTGTACAGCTACACGAGGTTGAAGTTTTACCTTTTAGTAGTTTGTTGAAGATATCGATTAACTCTACGGCCCGCTTGTTGCTCTAACTTTGTCTCGCTTTTCCTATTCTTTCTTTGCCGATATCTTCTCCAATTATTTTGAATAAGCGAAGCAGCTTCGTATTTTCTCTTTGATTTTTCTCGATGAGCACGGTATTGGTTTTGGATTAGCACCGCACCTTTTTGCATCTTCTTGAAGGCTGCATACTATTGCAACAAAAAGTAAAGTCAGTTTTCTTAAAACCATCATACCTATGACCCAATCTTCTATACGGAAACATCCTGAATACCCATGACTCAATCTTCTATACGGAAACATCCTGAATACCTATGACCCAACCTTTTATACGGAAACATCCTGAATAGCCTGCCACCAGCTTTTTGGAATGTTTTCGTTGAAAAGATTGCATTATGAATCTAGTATAAATGATGATGAATTATTATAAACGTTTGCTAATTTCACTGTGTGTGATTTACATGACCCCCTAACTGTTTTGTAAAGTAAAGTTCCGTTGAGAAGTTGATGATCGAAATGTTGGCTAACAATTTCCTTCTCTTAGCTGGGCTAAATTTAAAATTTGGACCCCTTTGCTTTAAATTTCAAGCCTGGGTCGATGATTCATTAAGCCAAAAGCAATTTTGCAAACGATATTCTGGAGATAAATACTAAAATCATTATTCTACCTGTTTATAACGTCGATAATAACTTTGGATGAGAGTGGCTGATGAAAATTCTTGATCTCGTTGCTTTCGTCGTTCCTAAACAATATATGGATGTTATGACTTCATGTATTGGGGTAATTGTAGCATTTCCACCGCAAAAGAATACTTTATTGCATGAATATTTTGCGGTCCAAGACAAAAAGTGTATTTAATTCTAGACGCAAAAGAGTTAGAAATCCCGGATTTATTTTCGGTTGACCGAAAAAACAACGTATTTCGCGGCATTTAAATTACGCGATTTTTCGAACTCGATTGCGAAACCGCGAAATTTTCATGCAATAAAGTAAATGAAGATCAAAAGAGGGTACATTATTTTGGAACAAACCTTGTAGGCTTTATAAGCTGTTTGAATAACGTTTGCTGCACGATACAGTTCTTCTTGTTCTTGGTCTAAAATACCATAAAAGTAGTTTATGAAATTGATTCGTGTTTTAGAATTCTCATAGTATACGTCACGTTTAGTTATCGTTTATTCTGTTTTCCTGTAAAAAGTATCTGCGAGGAAGTTTTATTTTGGTCAGTTAAGGTGTACGTGTCAAGGACTTCGCCGACTCACGCCCTCAACTGTTTGAGATTTTGGGTGAAAAATAACATTTAAAAAACACGTGAATATAGTATTGATAGTGTTCTGATCGTTTTTAGATTGAGGAAAAATACTTAGTTTATAGTACTCACCAGTCAATGTTAATTCTGCAAAATCTTTCTCGATTTTCTTTGCTTTGTAAAAGAATTCACAAAACTCCGCTGTTTCTCTCATTTGGCGGTTGAAGGGTGATTGCAAAGCGTTTTGGGCGGGTGATGCGGGTGAAAGTTGACTGGATGACGCAACACTCTCGTCTGTTATGCTACGTTGCCTGAAACAAATATGTATGTACATTTAATTTTTTTAAGCATTTTTCTGTTAAGGGTCCAAATAATTCCATTCTGTTTGCAGAGATTGGTTCAGAAAAATAGTCTCCCCAACAAGGTTCTAGGATTGGAGAAAAAAACTTTTTAGGGACCGGACTCCGACATTTTCGATATTGACCACCGACACACACGTAACCTCCTACCTTGTCGGACAAAAGTGACGAAATCTTTGGAAGTGACGAAAATTATGTCCGACGAAATATTTTGTCCGACGAAAGATTTCGTCCAAAGTAAAGATTTGCCTAAATGCTTGCTCGTGCAATTATATACGTAATGTGTAACAAAAAGAAAAAATATTACCTGAAGTGAAAATTATGGGAAAAAAATTTTCGTCGTACTAAACTTTTCGTCGTACAAAAGTGACGAAATTTTTAGGAGGTGACGAAAATTTTGTCCGACGAATAATTTAGTCCGACAAAAATAAGTCCGACATTTTTATTTCCGATAACTAGCTCAAATACGCCCGGTCAATATACATGCTCTATTCATGAGATGCGTAAGCTAGCAACACGTCATTTTTCCTAACAGAAACAGCCAAAAAAATTGGAGTTTACCCTCTATTTTGGGTGTTTCAGTTAGGGAAAAGGAACTTACGCATATAATGAATGAAAAATATTTACTGAGTATTAACGAAATCATTACCCTAACCCCTAAACCTATTACCCCGGTCAATCCACATGTTATAGTATATACAGGGCGATCATTACCTGGTATTAACGAAATCATTAGCCGCAGCGAACAAACTTGCATCATCGTCATCAACATCATCTTCTTCGTTGTTCAAGTCATCCATTTGATCGTTCAACATCGATTGAATGAAGGCTAATGTCTTGCCCAATGTTCGTGGAGACGAGTCTACAGTCATTAAAAATTTAATATTTTAATTCTCAATTGTGAGCAACATTTTAATAGAAATCTAGATTCATAAAAAACAATTTGGTCTAAATTCATGATGATGTCCATTACGCAATCTTTTCTACGGAAACATCCCAAAAAGCCGGACGTTGGCCGCTAGTTTTGATATTTTAATAACTGGTAGTGGCAAACACCCGGCTTTTTGTGATGTTTCCGTACAAAAGATGACGTAATGAATATTATGGATACAATTTTAGATTCTCATTCGTGAGCAACGTTTTAACAATTTGTTACTTCACTGTTCTGGGCAGTAGAAATGAAAGATTTGATAAAAATAGGTTAAATTCAGTTTGCAAGCAATGGGCTGTTGCACAAAGAAACCATGCAGGGGGAGTGGATGATATCAGCTTATTCTCATAAGAAACCTCCTGACATTTTACGTTTTTAACCCTCGGATAGTAGTTATATCTCTTTAGACTAGCATCGATATGACGAAACTTCGGACATACAAAATTAACTTCGGACATTACACAATTACCCCCGGATATTACATACCCTCCACGTCCTCCCCTCTTTTTTGGACCAACACAATACTTGAATATATTATAGATATTTCCCTATGTCCCTATAGATAAGTGTTTAAAAAGCATTTTCAACTTCAATGCATTACGTAATCTTTTAAATGGAAACATCCTAAAAAGGTAAACATTTGCTACTACTCATTTTAAAGATTACAGTGAACTAGTGACAAACACACGTCGGATTTTAGAGAAGTTTTCGTAGAAAAGATTACGTCATGGATATCGTGGATACAATGCAAAATGAAACTCACCATCAACGTTGGAGATGGTCGATGAAACAGATCCGGGATTTGCGTTTGAAGAAGTTTGGAGAGCGGATGATGAGAATTGTTCTTGATTCATCGAATTCTCCCTGGAAGAAAAATAAAATATAGAGGATATAGAAATAGAGTAAATTGAATCGTTTAATTGACACAACACCTCCTTTATTACTGGACACCATTAGCGAGATTAAATACCCGAGATAAATCACGATATTTCTACAGGCTAGTCCGTGCAACGAGGTAGACATAAATATCTCCTTCACGATTTTCTGTTCTAGAACAAAGGACAGGTTGCTACCCGGACTAGCCTGTAGAAATATTCGCTATCTGGAGCAAAGGCTGTTTTTCGTTGTGGTTCATCTCGGGTACTTAACCTTAGGAATCGAAACGAACGTCCTTGGACCAGGGGTTCAATATATTTCTTATTTAGTCTCTTTTCTTGCTTTTGAATTTGGTTATGACAGAAAAAGGACTCTCAGCTACATTAAAAATGGGAAAATCTTTTGAGATATTTTTCGTAAAAGAAAAAAAATTATCCTTACCTGGATATGGTTGATTTCTTAATTAGCCTTCCAAGATATTCGACCAGCGATTCATGACCGTTCTCCGTCGCTAATGACAAAGTAGTGCACCCACATCCATCCTTTACTTCAATGGTCGATTCAGCCCATTGGTGCAGTACGCAGGTGGTTGTGAAATGACCTTTGGCCGATGCCCACATGATTGGGATCAAAGAAAATTGATCAACACATGTCGGACATGCTTCGACTTGAATGATTTCATTTGGGTTAGATTCCACCCAGTTCATTAAAAGTTGAATTAGTTTTAAATAACCTAAGGCTGACGCTAAATGTAACACCGTCATAGTTCGTTCAATCTTATAATCGAAATTAATATCAACGGTCTGAGACATCAAGTTCTTACAAACGTCTATTAGTTTATCTTCGACTTGCGTCGGGTCGACTGCTTCCTGACCGAGCGCGCGGGCGACGTGCGTTTCATCACCTGTCACCATATCAGCGATAAAAGAGATGCGCTTGACAAGAAGATCGGCCAAAGTCGTTTCACTAATCGTCAGCCATTCGTCGTGATCGATTTTCTCGGTCCACGACAATTTCTCGTTGCTTTCAACGAATGTGAAATCGACTTCTTCCGACAAAGGCATGTTATTGCACAGAACGGACAGACGAACGTCACCCGGTTTATGTTTAGGACTAAAGCAACGGAGAACCCCGTTTTGTACAAGTTCAGCATCAACACAGCATGCACCAAAACGACATTGATACCTTGCATCTTTAGCATTCCAGGAACCGATTAAAATAATCTTGATACCACCTGTGCAGACAGCCATTTCAGGCGAAACGTCTATTATACTTTTCAGTTCATTATGTTGTATAGTATTTAGCTTTTTATCGTCAAATCTTGATTGTGTTTGAGAAGTAGCATGTTCCTGTTGTTCCAAGAAGAACTCCTCGACAACGTTCGAGTCTACATTCGAATCAATGTTCATCGGAACATCCTCGCGTGAAGAAGGCGTACTGGTGTTAAAAGTTTGTTGAATACATGGAGGCTTCTCGTTTGATTGTACATTACTTGTATTGAAATTTTGTTCATTTGAATGTTCATTCGTATTAAAGTTGTCAATGCAGGACGCACTGGTGTTAAAGTTTTGAATATACGGTTCCTCGTTATTCGTGTTGAAATTTTGGACGGTTGAATTTTGATCATTTGAATGTTCGTTCGTATTAAAACTTTCAATTTCGCTCTGACATGGATAAAGTTGGTTTAGAGCGTCGAAGGGTTCCGTGTCAAAACACGATAAGTCGATATCAATGCCGTTAAAAGGGTTCATATCGACGTTACTCGATAAATGGTCGTTTTGTGTCGAGTAAAGTGTCGGGTTATCGCTTTGTTGACATTCCATCGAATCGAGTGAAATCGATTGATACTCGTTAATATCCGATTGATGGTTGACGTCTACCAGCCAAGTGGGTGTCGAACTCATTATCGGGTTTGATCGATTCGTTTGGTGCGATGAATCGATTAGATATACGTTTGTATCGGTTTCATTCGCTAAAGTTTGTTGTGTGTTAATAGTATTAAAGACAGGTTGTGAATTAACGGAAGATTGTATCAACTGATGTTTACCTAATGCCGAAGTTACTATTGGATGATAATTTGCTTGCGTTTGTATCCCGACTTGTTGCCCGATTCCATTAACCGGTTTGGGGAGAATGAAAATCGGGTTACTTTTCGGTATGTTGTTATTGTTCAGCGGTTGCGGCGAATGATGATTGATCATGTTTTTATAGGTAATTTGGACGGTGCCACCCGGCGCTTTTTTGACGACCGTATTACGGACATCTAGAGATTTATCAGTGACTGGGGCCTTGAAACCATTTCCGATGATTTGATGTAAAAATTTGGAGTCTAAATCTTTAGAAGATTGTATCTCTGTATTGGTCAGCTTTGTGATATTCGATGCGTGAAACAAGGCGTTTGTTTGGGCGTGGTTATTAGCCAGTGGCGCCTGAGAGGGCGTTACGCCAACATGATTGTTAGTAGCATATGCAGGCTGTAGTAAAACGTGCCCATTCTGTTTTTGTTGTGTAGGTTGATCGATAAAACCGTTTTTCAAGCATTGAATGTTGAGCGGTGACATTGGTGTGATTTGAAGTTTAGTAGCCGTTGATTGAGTTGAAGACGAACCTAAAGTACAGTTATAGTCATAAATTGACTAAAATCAGATTTCACGAAATGTGGAACAGTCAATCTCTATTGGTGTGGAAACAAGAGTTCCTCTTATAGAGATTAAAATGAATTGAAACAAGTAGCCAGTCGGGCGTGAAGGCCCAGCTCGTGAACTACATGAATGAACTGGTGAAGCTAAGATTTGCGATACAGAAGAATTTGTATATTTTACAAGCGACCTAAAATTCTTAACACTATTCTTTCATAACGGAAACACCCGTTATATTGCTGGAAGGTCAGCCAATATAGCTTAGCTAGATATAGCTTTAAT
>JAUJPO010061113.1:2802-13220 GCA_032270745.1 Tiaropsis multicirrata | reverse complement strand
TATCCTTTGTCCATTTCCAGTAGTGGTTTGATGTATTAAAGTCCCAATCCATCTTGAAAAATCAAAGTAACAACAGTCGAAAGCCCAAAACATGATGTATAATTCAGAAAATCATTGCTTTCATTTCGTAACTTTATGAAAAATGTTCCAATCCTCTTCACATTTACACAGGAGCTGTAATACTATATCCTTTGTTCATTTCCAGTATTGGTTTGATGTATTAAAGTCCCAATCCATCTTGAAAAATCAAAGTGACAATGATGTGTCAAAAGACCAAAACACAATATAATCCAAAACATCATCGCTTTTGTTTATATCTTCATGAGAAATGTTCCATTATTCTTCACATTCACACATGAACTGTATTACTATATCCTGTGTTCATTTCCAGTATTAGTGGTTTGATGTATTTACTATTTATATTTTGTATTTCTTTCAGTCTTTGCACATCACCATTCTTCACTAAAGAACAGAAGGGTTAAACTGACAATTATACGCCATTATGGAAAGAAATCTATTAATGAAAAATCAAAATCAGTGCATCTTAAACTTATATTCATAACTTTTCAGTATAAACCTTCTAGAGTCCCCAAAGTCATTTGAATTTCAAATTTGGCTCTGTTCCGCCAAATAGCTATTACGAATTTCAAATCTGGTGCTGATGTGACGATGAAAGCTTTTTATTGTGTAGTTGGAAAGATAAAACGTCAAAACTGTACAATTAACTTTCGAAAAGAGTCAATTGATATTGGCTGCTAATTAAAAAGGGGAGACGGAATTGGGGCAGGGGTGACGGAGTTATGGCTATTTACGGTATATTTGAGGAATAAACCCTGAAAAAAATTAAATCAGAACTATTAGTTCTTTAATGTTTGATGAACGACAAAAATTTGCGAAAAACACACAGCTTATTTTAAGTTCCTAAACATTGATTCAATGAAAAATAAATTAAATAAAACCTTTATATCAATCAAATTCCAACCATCTTTGACTGAATCCAAGAAAACAACATTCGTTCATTTTTCTAGAAGTCATTTGAAAAGTTTCTAGAAATTTAACACGGCATGTTTCCAGACGATGTCAATCGAACACAATCGAATAAAAATTACAATCGAAGAATTGAAATCAATCGAACACAATAGATGATTGGAGTTCAATTGCCGAACACAATCGAACACAATCGAACACAATCGAACACCAAATGAAATTTACCGAATTTTTTAATTGATTTCGATTGTTTCGATTGATATTTTTTTTCGATTGTGTTTGATTGAGTTTGATTATGTTCAATATTGTTCTTATAGACATAAGACTGTTTGTATTAGTAGATTTTTCGATTTTATTTGAAGTTTTGAGCAAAAAAGTTTTTATGCTAAATTTGGGTTTATTAGCTTTACCCCCTGAAAAGCTGTTTAACAGAGTAGTGGAGAAACATGATTTATAGGCTACAGTGAAAATTTCAAATCAAAACATGAATTATTGACAATGTGTCAGCTGAAAGTTTGTTGAGAATTTTCTTAATTTCGAACAACTTTCAGTGCAAATAACTTCATGTTGGTAAAAGTTCTAACAATTCTGTTTGGATATTTGGAAAGGTTTGCCTTTCGTTTTGAGAATACTTTTTATTTGAAAGTGTTTAATCATGCCAAAATGAAGATACTGCCAAATCTTTAAGAGCCATTTTTCAAAGTTTTTCTTTTTAACGACTTAACGCATTTTGGAAATCGTAGTGTCAAAAGTTAAAAGGAGGCCAGCTTACCCTTTTGCTTGGGAAAAGAGGTTTTTTTCACTTTTCTGAATTTTTGCGGGACATAATTCTTTGAATTTCAGTATGTTTTTACTATTCATGAAAAACAATTATCCTAAAAGTTTCTATCAAAACGAACGAGCAAAATCTTTTTGTAATCTTTTACCTCCACTCAATTTTTGACACTACAATGGAGTACACACTTTATTCTGGAAAAATCTGAATTATGGGAAAGGTTTATTGCAATGTAACAAGTGCTAAAAATCTGAAAAAAACTCTTCATGGAAGCATGATCACACAACACGGGTGTTAGAGTAATACCGATTTTTGAAAATGCGTTAAATCCCATAAAAACCTGCTGTTTTTGTCTCTGCTATTCGTGATAGACAATAGGGACTAAAGCAAATATATTAATATTTTTGCACTGGTGAAATTACTTGAAATTTTCGAAAGTCGTAGAAAAATTCAATTATGTTCTTTTTTTCTTTGCACTTCATAAAGAACTGAAAAATGTCACCTTATGTGAAAGAAAAAATGCTTGTAAAAAGGAGTTACACGTTGGAAGGGTTGTAACAGTGATATTGACAGATAATTTGTGCGATTTCCATACTACACCATTGGTCTATAGAAAGATAATTGCTTGCACATAATTGGAATTTGTGAATGTTTCAGATTTTAATAAATACATAATTTTTTTCATGTTACATAATTGTTTTATAATTTTAAATTGTTAGCATTCTTGAGAAGGCGCTTTTTTGGATAGATTCTTTGACTACTGTAGTTCTCTCAAGAAAAAATGAAGGGTCACTTACGCCTTATAAAGTTATGTAACTACCATCAACAGGTGATACATTGCATTTCTCTGCCATACATTTCATTCAATTCTAGGACAGTTGTCCCCCATACGGTTCAAAGAAACTTGTCATGGAACTTTTCCGAATAGGTCTTTGTTCAAAGTTTTGTCTAATAAGAAATTTAATAAAAAAAATTTCTCTGGGTCTGTCTATTAAGTTAAACAAAGGGAAAATACATTTTGACTGTTCAAAAAACGAATTTTCATGTTTACTTTCCAGCAAAGTATTAAAAATTGTTTTTTTATGAGAATAAACTTTCTCAAATTTGACCAAAATGTGCGAAGAACACTCTGGACAATTTCCTCCTCGGACAATTGCAATTGCAAATTACAATTTTCTGCAGTCCGACTATGTATTTCAATATAAAAAAGGTTTTTGTAGAAAGACTGTCCTATAGACAGGGTTCAAAGTCTATATTTTAGAAAATTGGAAATTAATGATGAATTAAATTTAAAACCTCAAAAAGAAAGTCCAGTCCACCCCAGTCAAGTCTTCTGAATAAATTTATCATTTAAGATTTTTTCTTTAGGGGGGGGGCTATGATCATAGGGGGGAATTGTCTGGAGGCAATCCACCAGGGGGCAATTGTCCCAGGGGGACCGATCACAATTTCACTTGTCTCTTTTCTTCTAAAAATCCACTCATCAATTAACCATGTTTTGTTATTCAACCATGTTGATCAATCATAAATCTAAAAGCAATGACTATGTGTCTGTAGAACAATAGATTTAATTTGGTGAAATATTCTTTTGTGAAAGGGTGAAAGAACGTTTAGCAAATTGAAAGACTTTATTGTTTTTCTTTTCAGGTTTTTACTAAAAAAGCAAAGAAAAAATAGTATTATTAATATTAAATAATAATAAAATATCAAAATGCAAGGAGAAGATGAAGCTAGATTCTTAAAAAGGTAAGAGCTTTATACTTATTCTTGAATTTTTGTTATTCACTTCATTCCAATAACCGGTTTGTCATTTTGTGCATGATGAACCTTGTTCGTTATTTAGGTTGACATCTGAGATTAATGTCATTGTTTTCATCATAATTGTTTTTTTAAATTGAGGTGAAATAATGTTCAATTTAATACATGTTTTTTTCTCACTACTTAGGAAAGTTAAAGGTGGCACAATCGATGTACATCCAAACCAAAATGCATTGGTCGTTAACTATGAACTAGAAGCAGTTATTTTAGGTGAAATGGGTGAACCCATGTTGGGGGAAAGAAAAGAATGCCAAAAAGTGTAAGATTGTTTTAAATTCATTACTACATTGACTTTTTCATTTGAATTTCCTCTGATTGATTCTGCTAAAAGCTAGATGTCAGTAGATTGACTTCCTTCTGTGTACTTGTCCTCTCTCCATTCTCAAGGTACTGGGCACAATAATTATGATGCTAAGACAGTCTGACAAAGCTCTACTTCATGCTGTCCTGTTTAACACTCTAACTTAATACCTAGGATGACATACTGGTGGGAATTTCTTCATCTTACTCGGAGGGAGGAAGGGAAGCAAACTTTATCCCAGAAAAGCATGATGCCCTCATTAAGATATAACCAAAAATTATGATATATCTACAAAGATCATTCACACATCATAGGTTGTTTTAGTAGGAACTGTTTATTTTCTTTTTAAAAATATTTTTCAGTATTCGCTTGAAATCGTTGAACGGTGGTACAGATGTCAGTGTGCTAGCCAAAGAAGTCGTTGAAAAGTGCAGTATCATCCATCCGTCACGAACACCTGAAGTTGAACAACTTTTGTATTATTTGCAGCAGCGCAAAGGAGGAACCAAAGATACTGGGCTAGGTTGAATTTCTTTGTTTCAAGGACATTTTTTGAAACCTCTTTTCAAACCTGTATTTTTTCTGTGCTTCTTTTAAAGTAAGTTTTTAACTCAAAAAAGCTCATAACCTTGGTAATTACTGAGCCAAACTTTGGGTCACCCGGTAAGTGACAGCTTTCTTGATATCCATGATGTAAACTTATCGCCAGAAATATTCCAAATGTTAGGGTATTACTTTTAATAAAAGTCACATCCATAATCATTTTCATTGTAATCTTTCATATATTTCATCTTCCAATTTGAGAACACGTCGTTCTTTAGTACAAAAGTCTCTTAAAATCGCTTGAATAAAAGAGACAATTATTAATTTGTTTCCATGCTTTGTTCTCCAAACTCGTTTAGGAGACTTTACTACGAAAAACTTTTTATTGTTTAGAGAAAAAGAAGAAGAAGGAAATCGATCCATTTGATAGCAATGAATTTGATGAAAGTGCAAACCTTAACGACATCGAAGAGTATATGGAATACTTGTATGATGATACAACTAGCAAAATCAAAGGATCCTCCATGATTTTACAAGTGGCAAGAAACCCTGACAATCTTACTGAACTGGCACAAAATGGTAAAACTTTTATTTTTAAAGAACTCTTTTATGATGATTTGCTTTGCCATTTTTTTGTTGTTGATCCTAATTGTTTTCAAATATTTGTTGGCTTCATACATATTACTTCATATCGATTATTTGGATTAAAAAGAACTAAAAATCATGATGCTCTGCGACTCATTTTCTACTGAAAGTAACCACTGATTCCGAAGAAAAATGTACATAGTTAGAAAATATTTCCAAACTTTATTAGGGGGGGGGGAGGGGGGGTTGAAGTATGAAGTAAGAATGTCCTTGGTGAAAAAAATCGAAAGTTTATCAGGGGACGTCTATTAGAAACCAGAGAGTAATCGATTTTAAATGATTTATTTTTTCAGAAACGGTTCTTAGTGCTTTATCACGTATTCTTCGCGAGGAATGGAAATCCAGTACTGAACTCACCACCAACATTATCTACACCTTCTTCTGTTTCTCAAGTTTCTCTGATTTCCATGGCGTTATATCGCACCACAAGGTTGGTGCTATGTGTCTTCAAATTTTGGAACAAGAGACCAAGAAACATGAACTCTGGTTAGAGGAGCTTAATAAAAAACAACAACTTGCCGAGAAGAAGCCAGAGCTGAAGAAGGAATATGAAAAGAGTTATAAAAAATACCAAAACCTGTTAAAAAAGCAAGATCATTTAATGCGAGTTGGTGTTTATTTGCTGTTAAATCTTGCTGAAGACAGCAAAGTTGAAATAAAGATGAAGAATAAAAGTATCATACAGTTACTGGTGAAAATGATGAAGCGCCAAAATATGGAGTTGCTCATTCTGGTGGTTTCGTTTTTAAAGAAGCTGAGCATCTTTAAGGATAACAAAGACCAAATGAAAGAGCTGGAAATAGTGGAAAAAGCAGCACAATTGATTCCATCTCAAAATGATGATCTTTTAAATATCGCTTTAAGATTGATATTGAATTTGACCTTTGACACCGAGATGAGAGATCAAGCTGTAAAGGCTGGTTTAATTCCAAAACTGGTGGATTTGGTATCTTTGGAGCACCATAGCGTTGTGGTGACTTGCATCTTGTATCATATCAGCATGGATGATAAATACAGATCATATTTCAGCTACACTGATTGTATACCGTTGGTAAGATATTCCAAAGTTTTTATATAAAAAAACATTATCAGGTTGACAAGAAAATTAGGCGTATAGTTTTTAAGTCAGGTTTTAATCTGCTAAAACTTTTACAAAAATATTGGACATGATAGCTCGAACATGATATCAAAATTGCTAATGAAATAGATTTGTTCATCTTCTTTTTCTTTGTAAACAGAACTACATAGAAAATAAAAGAATTCATTATGCCAACATAACATTCGCAGGAGTAAAAAGAGGGTATTGCTGTCTTTTCTAACTTTTACGGTCTAACTCGTTGTTGCGAGAGGTCTAAAGCTTGCACTTAATTCTTATTGTCACCATGTTTATAAACATACATACACAGGTCATGAAAATGATTCTGGAGAACGCAACGGACCGTGTTGAAATTGAACTCATTGCACTGGCCATTAATCTGGCAGCCAACAGACGAAACGCACAGTTGATATGCGAAGGGAATGGTTTAAGATTATTAATGAGACGAGCCATCAAGTTTAAGGACCCACTACTGATGAAAATGTTGAGAAATATCTCGCAACATGACGGACCAACCAAAAGTGAATTTGTGGTATGTTTGCTTGTTCTTTCTTTTTTATTACCAAACTCTCAACTAGTCTTGCAACTATTTCGCTATTTTTGAAGGCCGGTCCAGAGAGCCTTAAAATGATGAAGAGTGCAAAGAAATAAAAGAGTCCATGTTGCAAGTTGGTATATGATGAAAAGTGAAAGGCCATGTTGCAAGTTGGTATATGATGACAAGTGAAAGGTCATATTTCGATTGGCTATTGATGTAATACCGGGTGATTCAAAAACGTTTGGCGACTCCTTGGCACCAAATCTTGATTGAAACCGAAGTCAATTTTTTAGTTATATGGATAGTTTAACTTAAATTTTGAGGTATAACTTTTTAAGTTCGGCCCAGTATTTAAAAAAAAATATGAGCTTTTTTGACGTGTTTTTACACTTTTCGAATTGTAACTTTGCAAGCTCACAACTTTATAAATACTTGGCCAAACTTGAAAATGTAGTTGACAAGATAGCAGAAGAAAGATTTTTCTAGACTTTCCACTTCTAGGCTCTTTTCTGGGAAATCCTCAATGGTTTTACTTTAAAAAGCAAAGAAAATTAGGCGTATAGTTTTTAAGTGAGGTTTTAATCTGCTAAAACTTCTTTCTAAAAAAATGACTCTTTTGGCGCCAAGGAGTCTTCAAACGTGCGTAGTTTTTTTGAGGCACCCGGTACATTGATTTAATTTTAACCTGTAATGGATCCCTTTAAAAAAATCAAAATGGATTTGGGGGTACCTGGACTTAGGTCCCTTTAAAAATAAGGTAGCAATTTGATATTATATGATTATTATATCTTTTACGTGTTTAACAAAAAATAGTTTTGGATTTCGTATTTGACTTTTTGATTTCTGTTTGTTTTCTTTTTGTAGAATTATATTTCAGACCTGGCGAACATCATCAAGAATTTCCAAGAAGAAGAATTCGTTGTTGAATGCGTTGGAATCCTGGGCAATCTCAACATTGCCGAACTGGAATATGCTATGATGTTAAAAGAATATGACTTGTTGAATTTCATCAAATCGAAAATTGTGCCAGGTAGGCTTGAATTTTTTTTTTTCGACATTATTCGGGTTCTATTTAAGAAATGGTTCTTATCTCTATAAAATAATGATAATCTTTTCATAAAATGTTGAATAAAATAAGTTTGATAATAGTACGGGCCTTGATTTGATGTTTTATATTATTTATATTTTTATGAGAACTTATCATATATCATATTGTATTGCTGTTTATGCCGTGTCGAATCTAAAAGTGAACGAAAGTCGGAAATAGATCGACCGCCTAAATTCAAAGTTTTCGTCTATGCAACTTCCGTTTTAAGAAAATGTTTGATTACCGATCTAAACCAATTCAGTTCGGTGTATTGCAGAGAACCGCAGCGAAAAACAATGCATAGTTTAGTTCTCAAAGTTGTTGAAAATAACAGCGCTAGGTGTTGAATATAACAATAAATCTCTTTCTTTTTTCTACGAGCGATGCCAAATTCCACAGCGCTGCGGTTCTCTGCAATATACCGAACTGAATTAGATTCTGACCGGCTGAAGTTTGTTTTTTCATGGGTTTTCTATAACTTTTAAAATTCAATTATTGTTTAGGAGTAACGGAAGATGATTTGGTACTGGAAGTGATCATAATGACTGGAACCATCGCCAGTGATGAAGGATGTGCATCATTGCTTGCCGAGTCTGGTATCATCCATGATCTCATTGAACTGTTGAAAGGTTTGGAAATTATTCCTTACCTTTTTTCTAGGCTAGGTTGTTTCTTGTATTGTTACCTTATCGGACAAAAAAATATTTCGGAGGTGACGAAAGTTTTGTCGACGAATAATTTAGTCCGACGAAAAAAAGTCCAAAAAAAAAAGTTTTTTAAGGCTAAAATTTCTGTTATTTTTGGACAAATGTGACGAAAGTATTTGTGGGGGACGAAAATTATGTCCGACGAATAATTTAGTCCGACGAAAAATTAGTCCGACATTGTTTTGTCCGATAAGGTTCGCTCAGATGCGGAATAAACGTTTCAAAGTACCAAAAACAAATTCCATATTCTAGTGTTTTCAACAGTTGATTTTCCAACCCAGAATCCCAATTTACTTCCAGTCTCAGGTTTGGTTCTTTCGTTACCTAGCGACGCGAGAGGTGACTTCAAGATCGTAACCCTGAGGGCTCGAATGCACAACCTTCCGACCAGGGAATCCCTTGCCCGCTCGGTTTTAGCGTTCCAATATTTTAAGACATTGTTATCATTAGATTTGTTAACCATTCTCATCTTTAGTTCTTACCCCTTTTCTATAAGCATAACGGTTATAAGGATGTCGGGGTTGAGAAAAGATTCGAAAACAATTCATGATATACATTACGCAATCTTTTTAGAATGTTTCTGTATAAAAGATTTCGTAGTGCAGCCTGAACCTAAACAAGTTGACGGTTGTAAAAAAAAACTTTCAAAAATATTCCCACTATTAAGGATGTCGAATTTTCTTAACACCAACCTACCTGGATATCCTTGCCGAAAATTTCGATCCCCCCTGGATATCCTTGGTCCTCAAATTCTTACCCCTGGATATCCTAGAACATTGAAAAATTCGGACCCCCTGGATATCCTACATCCTCAACAGGGGGATACGGATTTTTTCTGGAAAAGTCCATTGCAATCCTCAAGAGTATGCATGTCTATTTCTTTTGCTTTCTGGAAAATTTATAATGCTCCTTAAATATTTCCTGTTTTTCTGTATTTCTTAGAAAAACAAGTAGACGACGAACTGGTGCTGCAGATTGTTTATGTTTTCTATCAAATGGTTTTTCATCAAGCTACACGAAATGTCATCGTTAAAGAAACACGTAACCTTTTTTTTTTGTACTAGACTAAAATTGTTATCCCTCTCGTTAATGTTTTTTTCAGACCTTTCAGTTTGACACAGAACTATCCTTGACCTATTCGACTTTGAAGTCTTCGTTTAACGTTATATTGTTATGTTGTATTGTGAGTTTTTCTATAAGGGAGCCACTCTAGCGATTTAGGCGCTGGTCTTACCTAGCAGAATTGGTCGCTAATTACACCCACCTGGTGATGTACACAATGAGAAAAAAAGAAAAGATCTCAAAGTTAATTCATACCCTAAAACTACAACTTCTTCATTTTTGACGTCAAAAGAAAAATCTTTGTTCACTCCTACAACTGGTACTTTTTTATCAATCCTCCATATTTTCATGAAAACAGAAGGTACCAACTTTTTTATCAATCCTCCATATTTTCATGAAAACAGAAGGTACCAACTTGAAATTTTGCACGTATGTTTCAAATGTATTAGGAAAACAGCATGCTAAATTGGATTGCGATTAGAGAAGTAAACTTTAAGGTACGTTAAAAAAGCTAGGGGTGCCTTTTTTTATGAATCATCCTGTACTATCCCTTATTGATAAAATTTACAAAAATATCTCAAATGGATTCCAAACCCTAAAGTATTACCTCCTTAATGATCTTATTTGTATAAACAGAGGCACCTGCGTACATGATTGACTTGATGCATGATAAGAACGAAGAAATACGAAAAGTTTGCGATAATACGCTTGATATTATTTCGGTAAGTTCTTCTTAATCATTTCTGACCTTCTTTGGTTTTTTATTCTCCAAAGTATACGTCACGTTTATCGTTCGTTAGCATACGTTGGCTTTGTAACGTTTATCGTTCGTTAGCATACGTTGGCTTTGTAACGTTTA